>VDFB02341981.1:131528-153027 GCA_007258455.2 Sequoia sempervirens
TCTCTCACTCACTCACTCCCTCTATCTCTCTCCCCTCTACCCTTAACCCTCTCTCCTTCTATCTCTCTCCCACTCCCTCCCTCTCTCTCTCAACCCTCTCCCTCTCTTAGGTCTATCTATCTCTCTCAGTCACTCCCTCTTTCTCTCTCCCCTCTACCCTTAATTGTAAACCTTAAACTATTAACCCTTAAACCTTAAACCCTTAAATCCTCTACCCTCTACCCTTGGCCCTTCCCCCCTCTATCTCTCCCCCACTCCCTTCCTCTCTTTCTATGTCTCAATTCTCTCCCTCTCTTAGGTATCTCTCTCTCACTCACTCCTATATTTCTCCCCTCTCCCTTAACCCTCTACCCTATAAATCTTTAAAAAAACCAACTTTATTATAACGCAAGCATGTTATGAATAAGGAGATACATGGTTGTTTTAGCAAGAAATATTGTGCTTGCGTTATAACGTGAGTGCATTTTTTCTTGCACTAAAAAAGGTAAAAAAACACAATATACCCATGATGTCGGCCCACATTTTGCATATTCTCCTAGTTCTACACGTGTTTCAACAAAAAGTATCTTTTTGGTGAGTGAGTAAAGTGTGCATGCATGATTTTTAGATTCCACCACCTTTTTCATGATCTTTCCATCACCTTTCCATGAAATAGAAGAGTTTTCACATTGAAAGGCATATAATATCAATTCAAGTTTGAATTATAGTGATAACTAATATACAATTAAAGTTTGGAGGGGAACAAGCTTTTGAAAAAGTCAAATTTTTGAGGAGTTTGAGGAAAGAAGAAGCAAAGGATACATAATTGGGTAGAACTCCTTCATTTGAAACTTTGGTTTTTTAGGTATGTGAAGTCTTTGTACATTTTATTTCATTCTATTATGGCTTGCTTTCATTTTTGTTGTTTTTCTTATTCCATGTTGATAAAATTGTTTGTTTGTCACGTTACAACCTTACGTTGTC
The DNA here is from genome assembly GCA_007258455.2 of Sequoia sempervirens. Taxonomy (NCBI): domain Eukaryota; kingdom Viridiplantae; phylum Streptophyta; class Pinopsida; order Cupressales; family Cupressaceae; genus Sequoia; species Sequoia sempervirens. The sequence goes on from VDFB02341981.1 coordinate 132,492, forward strand.
AATGGAAATTTTAAATTACACAATTCTATACACTTTCCTATTACATTTTTAAACCACATCTCTTTGAGGAATTTTGATAAATTTAACAATTGAATTTCTTTGTGTATGCTTCCAAAGCTTTCATTGAGGTATTTTGTCAAATAGTTATACAAACTAGTTGATTGCCTTATCTATGCTACCAAAATTTCCATACATGTCTCTAAAAAATTGGAATATACTCCTAATGTAGTAGGGGGAGGCATGCGACACACAACTCCAATCTACATACAAATTTTCAATTTACAAATTCATCAAGACCTCTTCTTTCAACAAATTCACATTGTTTAGGTTGTAGTATATCAAAGTCACTCAATCAGGTATAATTCTTGACACAACCTTCTCACTTCTCAGCAGACCCCCAAATCCAAAAACAATCTTTACTTAGGTCTCCAAATAAAATATTTTCTAGGTTTTAGGACCTTGCATGCTCAAATAGGTTTCCAATACAAAAACTCTCAGTTTGCTCATAAATATCTAGGGTTTTCTATATTTCAAAACTCCTAGGCCTTCCAAGCCTCACCAAAGCATCAAAAAAAAATTTCAGGGCCTGCAAAAACAAAATAAACCTTCACTAGGCCTTTAGCCTCGTTAGATCTCAAAAACACCACTTTGGTTCCTCCTTTTCATGCAAAAAACTCACATTCTTAGCCTAAGATAACATCAACAGCCCTATAAATTCCTTACCACTATTAAAAGAAACATGAAAACTTGAAAACAACATATTACAGGCCTTTCCTCTAAATCATAAGTCACCATAGTAGGAGGAAAGGCTTCATCTTTAAATTAAAGTAAAACTCATACCTTACTGGTCTGTATAGGCTAATAAGAAAGAATGGATTTTTTATTTCACTGAAACAACTAAAGGAGTCTCAAAATAGATTGAATTCCAAGTTAAGACCTTCCACCATAGTGATTTATGAATTTATAATCATGGGAGGCTTGTGCTAGGTCATACATAGGAAAAAGAAACTGAAAACATAGAAAAAATACTTGAAACTCCATAGTTTAGGCATTGAGTAGAGCACCAAATCCTCAAAACAATTCATTGAACCCTTTATTTTGGCTTGTATGATTTTTTAATACATTTTCAAATTAGGATTCCCAACTTCCTTCAACGCCCATAACCACCCTTGAACCACCAAACCTTCATTAAGCCTAAAAGTACTAGTATTAGCAATGGTTTGCTTAATAAGCTTCATTATGCAAATTTTTTGTTCTATAGACCTAGGACCATTTAGAAACCTTTATTTTACCCATTACAAAGCCTTTCAACATATCCAACAATCACCAATGCTTGTTTTGTACCAAAGTGCACAAATGTTCAAGTTTTCTAAACTTTTAAGGGCCCAAATTAGCCCACTTTTATAAATGGACCACCTTCAAAACTTGTCCAAATATCTTGAAACCTTGGGGCAGCACTTTGTATCTATCAACACTTCAAATTATAGCATTAGATTGTAGAGATTCAATTATTTACCATCCAAACCATAAAACCCTCTTCCTAGGCTTAGAAACCCTATGTTTTATTGAAAACTGTAGCACTTGCCAAACACTCCAAAACTTGACAACTATTGAAACAAGCCTAAAATACCCTGCTCATGCTCAATCTAACATAAAATAACACTTCCCAACTCATAAACTTAATTTCAATCACCAAAAGTTCAATTTTGTTAAGGAAAACTCAACATTTCCTCATTTGGTTTGATGCCCAATCCAAGGATCATCCTCCATTCAAGTTTATCATGGCCTTTTATAATGTTTCCCTCTTAAAACAAACCACTTAAACTTTGAAAACTAACATTTGAAAAAGGTGACCATTGGTATCCCTCTTTAATAGACTTTTACAACCCTTCACTATTAGTTAATTTGACTTGACTTAGCACTTTTTGCACAGGTAAAATTATTCATCATGCCGAACAAAGGAACTGTTAAAAGGAAAAATATAACAAATGATCAGCTTCAAGCCTTTAGGGACAAAGATAAAAACAAATGAGGGAATATCATGAAAATCATAAATTGGGAACGATTGATGAAAATAAGGCAGTTGAAGAGGAACCTCAACCGTCAAAAAGAGAAAAGAAATTGGCAGCACAAAGGGAATGAATGCGAAAGAGTCATGCTAGGGGAGATGAAAATACCGTAGTTGGAGAAACACCCTCTACCTCAAGTGAATGCAAAGGGACACCATTAAGCACAAGTGAATAGGGAGGGACACCATCTACCACAAGTGAGTATGGTTGGACACCATCCACCACATCTAAACTTGAGAGTACATCATCATTCAAATTTGATGAACAAGGTATGCCATCATCCCCACATGAACCTCAAGATATATATTCTATTCCACCCTCAATCAAAGGTATGGAATCTATCCCACCTCAATTAAATATTGATGAAATTGCTAATGTTGAGATGTATTTACCTAAGAGAACACCACCTAGAATTTTGTGTAGAAAGCCAAAGTTTTTGATTAATATTGATGAGGATATTTTTCAGCACATGGAAGGTAAGATTGCAAAATGCACTTGTAGAGTATATGCTAATAAGATTTGGGAAATCTTCTTTGAAAGGCTAAATGAGACTGCAAGATGTCAACTATTTGTTCAAATGACGCGAGGTTTAAAGTATAGGAACATAATGAAGATTCTTGGGTTGAGAACATCCAATGCATCAAGTTAAAACACTATTGTGAAGAGTCTAATGGATGCTTATGAGAGTGTGGGTAAGACCTCATGCTCAAAGGATAGTAATGTCACCCGATGTGTCATTACATTGACTTTGGTAAGCTATCAAATAAAGAGATCTCATCTCATTAAAAAGACAAGTGAACAAAAGGGAATTAGTAGAATTTTTTTATCAAAAGTCGTTCAAAGGCGGCAAAGAATTGAGGGAACCAATTCAAATGAGTTATGGGAAGTCTCAGGAAGACTACCACATAAAGATAAAAAAGTTGTTGAAGCATTGAGAACACTAATTGAAGATTATTGGAAGAATAATACAAGGCCATCTCTAAATCAAAGGGATGTTATAAGAAGGAGAATTGGTAGTCAGAACTATGAGCCACATCCAAAGAATTTTTTGGATATGACTCAAACCCAATTTTTTCGTAAATTTCAAAATGCTTATCCTCAAATTAGTATTTCTCAAAGATTTTTTGAAATTCTTAAACCTTTTTATGTCAAGATAAATCACACATTCACTACTTGTTGTTGTAGACTACATATTGAATTTGCTAACCATTATGATGTTTATCATTCTATATGTTTAGATTTGCATACTAATGATGTTTTACAGGATTTTGGCATAGAAGCCCCACCAAAATATTCAAGAGAGTTCTTATCAAAAAATTTATGTCAAATAAAGGATGGCCAAATATTCTATAGGATAACATTCTTGGATGGTTCATGCAAGCGTTGTGGTGTCTTGCAACAAATTCCAATATGTCAACATATGGAAAGCATAGATGAGGTGGTACATAAACTAGTAGATTTTGGGAAGTATAAAATAGTGGCATATGCTACAAAAGATGGGTCTCAAGCAAAAAGGTGTGATTTGGTTATTGAAAAGATTCTAGTGTATCATTTTATGTCCATGTATCATGAGAATCTAGTGTATGAGTATGCAAGGCATACCCATAGAACCCAATGGATGGACATGCAATTCAAGCTATGCAGGGACACCTTTCCACTTGGTAGCATAGTATCAATGGTTGAATTTGCAGAGAACTACACTTTACAGCCACAACATGAGGTGCAGTCACAGTATTACAACTCCACACAGGTTTTGATATTTGTGCACATAGCATTCATTCATGCAACTGATAGTATAGAGGACCAAAGGAATGTATTGAGGGACTATCACTTTTATATTAGTGATGATCGCACACATTCTCTAGAGTTCATTCAAGGTTGCTTCCATATGTTCTATAGTCATTTGGCTCAGAGGGTCATAGCATACGGTCGACATATAATATGGTCAAATAACTGTGCAACACAGTTCAAGAATGAGTGCATGTTCTACTGGTTGTGCAGGATGCATCTCACCACACGTGTTCAACATATGTGGAACTTTTGTGAGGCCGGACATGTAAAGGGGGAGCATGATGGTATAGGAGCATGCATGAAAAGAGCATTAGCATGAGAAGAGTTAAAGTATAAAGACAATGCACAATTGATAAATGCAAGATCAATCGTCGAGTGGTGTAATGCTTCGATGGGTCTAGGTAATGAAGGTACATCTTTATTTCATAGATTTTTTTGGTTGATGGATGATACTAACATTGCACCATATGAGGATTTTTGTACACTAATAGGATCGACTGAGTTGTACTCTTTCCTTAGCTCAAATGTAGGTTCATGGAGTATCGATACACATAAGATGGCATGATTTTATCCTTCATGTACAATGCAAGCCTGGAATGATTGTGAGTTAGGGGATTGGGTTGACAAATGGTTGACAAGTTATCTTAGCCCACTTCACACTTATCACCCTCTGACGGCGTTGGAACTAACACAAATGGAATTATCGGTCGACTTTGACCATGTATCAGATGTAGTTCAACCAGGTAATATATCTACTTGCTTAGTTTTTGAAATTCTATATTGTTATCTTACTTTGTACTATATTCATAATGTTGACTAATGAAGACAATGAAGAGGGAATAGACTATTACTTGTGTCATTGTGTTGAGGCCAAAAATAAATTGGAAGCCCCCATTATAGATGGAGAAAACATCAAATACCCTACACACTCAGTTTTTGTTACTGGAACGTGGCTGAGAAGGTACCCACATAAGAGTGTTAAACATTGGTTGTTTGAGGAATTCAATACACATGGTAAGATTCTTGATTACTCAAACCTTGTCGTGGCATCCAATGTTTGTTTGACCAAATATGGGGGTATACCTTTGAACAAGACCTTGTGGAAGGTCCATGAGTTTGACCATGAGGCAATACTTGACACAATAAAGAGTAGAGAAGACCCAGATGGTTCATGGGATTAATTTGTAAGTATATGCAAAATAGTTTTTATTAATTTATACTGGTATCCACATTAATTTGGTTGATTCCAATGCTATCATCTTATTTTACTTTGTGTATCTATAAGTAACAAGGAAAACATTGATTGGTGTCCCCTTGCATAAAATGCAGATTTATGAGCCATCCAAGAGAATCTTAGGCAGAAAAGTAATGCAACATCCTTATTTTGATGATCTTGACAAATATCAATTATGATTTTAAGCCATTAAAAAAGTGTGTGTGAAGCTTGGTGAGGAAATTTCAAGTTATTCATTTGAATTTAACCTTATCATGACCACCTATGATGTAGACATTATAAGAGCATCTCAAATTTCAAGATATTCTATTCATGAGAGGTGTTGTGTGCAATAGGTATCTTGGAACTCCTAGTGAAGATGTATAACTAGGAATGACTAAGTTGAGAGACTGCCATGCCTATCTTTAAGTGTCTTCTATCTATTTTGGATGAGCTATTTCTTTTTATTCTTTTACTTTGTGTATCTGTAACTAACCTAGTAAAAATTGATTGGTCTCTCTTTGCGGAAAATGCTAATTTTTGAGCCATCAAAGAGAATCTCAACCAAAAAAGAAATGCAACATCCTTATTTTGATGATCTTGAAAAATATCAATTCTTATTTGAAGCCATTATAAAAGAGTGTGTGAGTCTTTGTGAGGGAATCTCAAGTTACTCATTTGAAGTTAACCTTTAAATGAGAACCTATGATGTAGACATTAGAAGATAATCTCAAATGTACATGAGTGACATTGTAAAATATATGTGAGAACAACTCATACCTAAGGAATTGTAATGAGATTTACATGTATAACCACCTTCAATTCCTCAAAGGAGAGGTTTTTGGTTGATTTGTAACCCATTTTTTATCAATAAGAATGTTATTTTCTAGAAATTTTCTAGTTTTTTCTCACTGTTCTTGTTGTTGTATGGTCTATGCAGATGCTAAGATGATTTGAAACATATATTATGTTTTAGATAGATGAATTATCTTTCATTTGCACCTATTTAGAGGTTATAACTATTTGTATAATGAAAGTTATCTTGTTTTTACTGCTGCTACCTACTTTCACACTATTCTTGGATTGAAGGGTTTCATGATGTAATTCAACCATTCCATTTTTTGTGCCTACTGTAACTTGTGGAATGGGTCCTATAACTTGTAAAATACATGTATAACCTATTTAGAATGTTGTGGAGTTAAGGTTGGGTGTTTAGGATGATGTTCTAGGGCTATAGTAGGGTATTTTCATGAAGAAAATGAGGGTTTCAAGTGGTGTTTTGAAAAAATGTGGGAAGGAATATCCATGTAATGTATTAGTCACCATGTGAAAGGTATTTTCATGATAAAAATGAGTGTTTCAAGTGGTTTTTTGACAAAATGTGGGAACGACTGTCCATGTAATGTATTATTCACCTTGGGGCAGCAATTCATATGCCCTTTAACTCATGTTTGTTCACAAAATCCTCCAAAACAGGGTATACCAATTGTTCACAAGAAAAATGATTAAAGGAGACTTCAAATTAAACCTTAAAACCACATATAAATCAATGCCAACTTAAGCAACTATGTGGAAAGAAAGATTACACAACATACATTAGCATGTATGGCCTGTACAACTTTGCAAAACAAGGAAGAAACACAAAAAAATTAAAGAAAATTAGAATTTCTTATTGTCAAAAACCTTGAATCCCAAACCAACATTAAAAATGATCTCTTCTACTTCCCACTGAATTCCATCAAAAAGAGAGCACAATCACTATGTACAGAATCGTACAGTTCCAGGAAACATTAAATCCCAAAGTGAAAAAGGGTAGCAATGTTTGATAGGGTATTACTCGGATACCATGGTGTTTACGAAATATTTATATAGACCTATTGGATTGCATTGGGGCCCTCTAAAATAACCTCTCTCAGTTTTTGTTATCTCAGAGTGGTTTTCCCATGGTGTCCAATTTTCAGTTGATGGAAAAAGTGTCAAATGCAAGCAGTGGAAAGTTGCAAGGAGGTGCAAATTTCATTTTGCAACTCGTGTGACAAAACAGATTGTTTTAACACATTAGAATAGGAATTTTTACACTAGGAATAGTCCTCTTTCACACCAAACATGTGGAATCGCTTTGAGTTATGTTCAACTGGATCGATCCCTTAAGGGTCTAAAGGGAAAAATGGCTACAAACTTCAGCATGAGGTTACTCAGACACCATGATGCTTAGAAAATTCTCATCTAATCCTATGGGATTGCGTTGGTCCCCTCTAAAATAAACTCTCTTGGTTTTCATTATCTTAGAGTGGTTTTCCCATGGTGTCTAGTTTTTAGTTGATGGAAAAAGTGTCAAATGCAAGTAGTGGAAAGTTGCAAGGTGGTGCAACTTTCGTTCTACAATGCATGTGACCAAATAGACCATTCCAAAATGTTTTAATAGGAATTTTTATGCTAGGCATGGTCCTCTTTCACACCTAAGCATGCAGAATCGTTTTGAGCTACGTTCAACCGGATCAATCCCTTAAGGGTCCAAAGGGGAAAATGGTTGAAAACTTCAGCATGAGGTTACTTGGACAACATGATCCTTAGAAACTTCTTGTATGATCCTATGCGATCTTGTTAGTCCCCTTTACAATAGCCTCTCTTGGTTTTCATTATCTCAAAATGGTTTTCCCATGGTGTCTAATTTTTAGTTTATGGAAAAAGTGTCAAATGCAAGTAGTGGAAAGTTGCAAGGTGGTGCAACTTTCATTCTGCAACTTGTGTGACCAAACAGACTATTCCAAGGCATTCGAATAGAAATTTTTATTCTAGAAATGGTCCTCTTTCACACCCAAACATGCATAATCGCTTCAAGCTACATTCAACCAAATCGATCCCTTAAGGGTCTAAAGGGAAAAATGGTTGCAAACTTCAACATGAGGTTACTCAGAAACTGTGATGCTTAGAAACTTCTCGTCTGATATTATGGGATCAAATTTGGCCCCTCTATAATAACCTCTCTTGGTTTTTGTTATCTCATAGTGGTTTTCCCGTGGTGTCCAATTTTTAGTTGATGGAAAAAGTGTCAAATGCAAGCAGTGGAAAGTTGCAAGGTGGTGCAACTTTCATTCTGCAACTCATGTGACCAAACAGACTATTCCAATGTGTATGAATAGGAATTTTTATGCTAGGCATGGTCCTCTTTCACACCCAAACACACAAAATCACTCCAAGCTACATTCAACCAGATCGATCCCTTAAGGGTCCAAAGAAAAATGGTTGAAAACTTTAGCATGAGGTTACTCGGACACTGTGATGCTTAGAAACTTCTCATTAGATCCTATTGAATTGAATTGGGCCCCTCTACAATAACCTCTCTTAGTTTTCATTATCTCGGAGTGGTTTTCCCATGGTGTCCAGTTTTTAGTTGTTGGAAAAAGTGTCAAATGCAAGCAGTGGAAAGTTGCAAGGTGGTGTAACTTTCGTTCTGCAACTCATTTGACCAAACCGACTATTCCAACATGTCCAAATATGAATTTTTATGCTAGGAATGGTCCTCTTTCATACCAAAACATGTGGAATCACTATGAGCTACGTTCAACCAGATTGATCCCTTAAGGGTCCAAAGGGAAAAATGGCTACAAACTTTAGCATGAGGTTACTCAAACAACATGATCCTTAGAAACTTCTCATATGATCCTATGGGATCACATTGGGTCCCTCTACAATAACCTTTCTCGGTTTTCATTATCTCAAAGTGATTTTTCCATGGTGTCTAGTTTTTAATTGATGGAAAAAGTGTCAAATGTAAGTAGAGGAAAGTTGCAAAGTGGTGCAACATTCGTTCTGCAACTCGTGTGACCAAACGGATTGTTCCAATAAATTGGAATAGGTATTTTTATAGTATGAATGGTCCTCTTTTGTACCCAAACACGCGAAATCACTCTGAGCTATGTTCAACCAAATTGATCCCTTAAGGGTCCAAAGGGAAAAATGGTTACAAACTTCAGCATGAGGTTACTCAGACACTGTAATGCTTAGAAACTTTTCATCTAATCCTATGGGATTGTGTTGTCCCCCTCTACAATAACCTCTCTCATTTTTCCTTATCTCGGAGTGGTTTTCCCGTGGTGTCTAATTTTTAGATGATGGAAAAAGTGTCAAATGGAAGTAGTGGAAAGTTGCAAAATGGTGCAACTTTTGTTTTGCAACTTGTATGACCAAATGGAATGTTCCAACGCATATGAATATGTATTTTTACACTAGGCATGGTCCTCTTTCTCACCCAAACACGTGGAATCGCTCTGAGCTACGTTCAACCAAATCGATCCCTTAAGGGTTTGAGTGTAGTATGTTGAAATAGGTCATTTCGCCTATTATTTAGGCTATGTCTCGATGATATGGGCCTGATGTAAGTACGATAGGGAGTAGGAATAATAAAATAGCATTAGTAAGGGCATTGGAAGAGATTACTAATGTTGGCCTTGTTGAAAATTCAAAATTGAGGCCCCTTAAAAGCAAGGCTAGAAGAGGTGAAGAGAAGAAATTGCTTGAAAATAAATTAGAATAGGTTGGAAATAGGGTGAAATTGTGGAGTTTGATGTGTTCAAAAGGTCTACAAGGATAGGGAAGGCCAAAAGTATGTTATGGCATGACATGCCCTAGTTGGGAAAATAAGGGTTTTGAATGAAAAAGAGAGGTTTGAGGGAGTAAACGTGGGTAAAGTCAAGGGGAAACATAATTTGGTGATCAATTAAGTTTGTTCAAGCAGAATGAAGAGTGTTGGAATAGGTTTTGAGGTTTAGGTTTAGGGGTTTGGTTCGTCGATTTGGCCAAATTTTTTTGGAGGGGGGTTCAGTTCGTTTTGGGTTCATTGGTACAAAAACATGTAAAAACAAAATATATATCTATCACATATCATCATATAAACAACAAAACCACCATAAAATTGAATTTCATTTAAAACATGCATAATAAATATTCATCGTTGAAACTTGAATTGTGGTAGCTTGATATACAGGGTCTATTGATGCTATGGTTCAATTTGTATGATTTTGAAAAAAGAAGCCAACTGAATAGAGTTATCAAGATTATTCATAAATCATAAGAATTTGTTTAGTTTACTAGCCATTTTGATGTCTTCTTGTAGTCTCAAACATTATTTTTGTAGCATTGTTGCATTGGTCTTCAGAGTGGCAGCTTAATATAGCTCCATAATACAAAATTTGGTTCACCTCTACAGTGTAACAATGGCATAGGCAGATTTTTCTTTCAAAGAACCAAAGGGTGACTGCATAATTGAAGTGTATAAACCATAGAAGTAGAAATCTACAAAAAATCCCAATTAATCCTGATTTTTAAAAAATATGCAGACTGGACGATTTTTTCCCCAATTTTTTGAAAAAATATTTGACCTTTTGGTCAACAATTTTTTCCCATTTCAAATAGAAAAATTACCAAAAAAAAAGTGCTTATAACCTACAAAAAAATGTGAATAAAATCATGCTGATTTTCACGTGAAAAAAAACAATGAGACCATAGCTTGTTGCTTACTATTATGATTTGATATATGTTTTCCAAGCATCCATAGCTTATTCGAAAGTACTTTTTTTAGGCTTTTAGCCATAGCAACAAGGCAATGAATTGTTTGATAAAATTCTTTGGTAGACATGTATGAAAAATATGGTAGCATAGACAAGGCAGCGAGCTGTTTGAAAAAATGCCTCAAAGAAATGTGGTTTCATGTTGATGGAATGGCATGACAAATGCCATGACAAGTAACTTTCTATGGATTGTCATGGTATTCCATCACCATTGAGACCACATTTATTTGAGGCTTTTTTTCAAACAGTTCACTGCCTTGTTTATGCTATTGCTTATTATTATGCTTTGTTAGATTTTTTCCAAGCATCCATAGCTTGTTTGGAAGCACCTATTTTATGATTTTAGCCATAGCAGCAAGGAAGTGAACTGTTTAATAAAATGCTTTGGTAAACATGTATGAAAAATGTGGTAGCATAGACAAGGCAGTGAACTGTTTGAAAAAATGCCTAAAAGAAATGTGGTCTCATGGTGATGGAATGCTATGACAAGCAAATTCTTTTGATTGTCATGGCATTCCATCACCATGAAACCTCATTTCTTTGAGGAATTTTTTCAAAGAGTTCACTGCCTTGTCTATGATATTGCTTACTATTATGGTTTTGATAGATTTTTTCCAAGCATCCATAGCTTGTTTGAAAGAAATTGTTTTAGGTTTTCAGCCATTGCAACAAGGAAATGAACTATTTAACAAAATATTTTGGTAGACAAGTATAAAAAATGTGGTATTATAGACAAGGCAGTGCACTATTTGGAAAAATGCCTCAAAGAAATGTGGTCTCATAGAATGCCATGACAAGCAAATGCAATTGGTAGCTGCTCCTAGATATTAGTTATGCAATGTAAAGTAATTGCATAACTACTTAGGTTGGCTTTGTAAAAACTATATTATTATTGAAATTTTGTCATCTATCAACATCTAGTTATTAGTTATGCAATGTGAAGCAATTCTATGAGTTTGAAAGATGTACAATGCAATGTAATCAACGATATGAATATAAACTACAAAAATCTATTTTTTACAATTTATTAGTTAAAATCTTTTTTTTATTTTCTCTCTATATCTCTATGCTATGGAAATTCCTTTAAATTTTGTTTTAAAAAAAATTATCTCTTGTTCTACTTTTTTTTACCTTTTTTTTTAAATCTGATTTTTTCTGTTTTTTCTAGACTTTTTCCCAATTTTTTCAAAAAATCTTATACTTTTGGTTTGCCCATTTTTTTCCCAAAACATTTTTTCTGCTATGGTATAAACACATATATTTTTTTAATATAAAGGATACTTTTTGAAACTTCCATACATTTCTAATCTAAAAGGAAAAGTATTTTTCCTAATCTGTATGTAGCCATGCTTTTGACATTGTCAAAAAGAGAAAAACTTCCTGAATGATGCAAAGGCATGGCCAAGCAATTCTAACTCTTCACATGAGAGAAGAGAGATGTTGGAGAGTACATCAAGTTAGTGAGAACAAAAGTGTAATGTGTTTTAGTTTGTAGTATTCCTCTGTTTCTCTATAGATGTGTGATAAATTCTCATTTCAATGATGCAGAACATTTTTTGAAAAAAGAAAGTTGTGTCACAATCCACTTTCAATCTAGCAAGCAAAAATGAAAGCTCAACCTCTTGGAATTAAAATTATTTTTTGCAAAAAAAATGAATAAGAATGAGGTAGTTAAGGTGTTTGAAGTGATTTAGACATCACTTTTAGGGTTCCCTTGGGTATGGGTCAAAGTCAAACTCCATAAAACATTAAAAAAATGTTCAAAAAAACACTTTTTTGGATGCCTAGGCACGTGGGTTTTGTCTTGGTTTGCTTGGGTTATATCTGGGTTTTTCCTGGGTTCTCTTGGGTTCTGCTTGGGTGAACCAGACCCAAAAGTGAAGGACCCTAGTTGAACCCATAGGTGAACTGAACCAAGACCCACACCACCTAAGCGAACCAAAACCAAAACTAGGGCTAAAATAGAAGAACCTGGTAACATAGATAATGTGTCAAGAAGTTGACTACTTCATCTACTATGAATATTATGTTTTGTAAGTGTTACATGAATATTATCTATCCTTTTCTTAATTCAGTTGTTCCAATCAAAGGATTAAATATAAATTGGAATCTTTTTATCAATCATTTCATGGAATACCAATTGAAAACATGTTTTTTGCTTTTAGATACTTAGTTGTTTACTATCAATCAATTAATTTATTTAAGACAAACCATGAAGGATAGCAATGATCAATGCTAGGGATAACCAATTAATAAGTATACACATGAATAAGTCAAGCATGTACATGTATAAGGGAAGCACAAGTAGTCACAAACTCATAAGCCTTGAAGTATACACATGAATACATAGTATACACAAATTAATTCAAAGTATATGCATGAATACAAGGTATACACATGAAAATGTGTAAGTCAAAAAATATACATTGGAACACACATAAGTCAAAAAGTATACACGTAAGTTGTAAATTATACACTTGAATACATGTAACTCATATCTATTGAACCATTAATTTATAATGCAAATATGGACACCATCAATAAAAAATATTTGTATTAACCAAATAGCCATGTGCACATACATCAATATATGTTGATATAAGTGTAAAATATAGTTACAAAATAGCCATATAGGCTTACGAGAATTCCATATAGGAATACAATGTCAAATATATCCAATACAAAATATGTACAAAATTCCCATGTCTAGGCATACAACAAAGGGCTTTGGAATCAAAATTCATTTCTCTCCATGCTCTGGAAATAAATTCTTTCCCTTTGTTTGGCGATCTAATGTTGATAATTCCATGAATTGCTTCTGTTGTGCTTGAGGAGTGCTCCTGCTACTCCTCCTAGAGTTTAGCTCCTGGTGAAGTTTTAACTATTACAATAAGAAGTAAAGACATTAATATATAGAAATTACATTATAAAAAATGATATATTTAACAAAATAATTACTTCCAGCCATCTCACAATCACTCTCCACAATGGAAATATTTGCACATCGATGCTGAGGCATGCTCAAGCCCTGTATAAACCATCCAAATAGGAATTAAACTACAAATCAATAATGGTTTGATTTTTCACTAGAACTAACATTTATAACAATGAATGTAAATTGAAATTTAGTAATTTTCCTCATACCTCCCCTATCAGAGAAATCGAGGATTGTATAGCGGATGAAACACCAATATCCATTGCCCTCATAACATTTGGAGGTGTTTTTGTCACCAACATTTGAAAATAAAACAACAAATTATCTAATCACAAAAAAGTTACAATAGCGATCCACGTCATGACTTATAATGTATGAGATCTAATGAAAAAAAAAATTGAGTACAAGTATTAAACTATATATTTTTGATTATCATGCTTACTATTTTCCCTATCCATATCTTGTTCGAAAGGATGTGTTTTTAGGCTTTTACCCATAGCAGAAAGTTTCTAAGCCATTTGATTAAATGCTTTCATATAAATCTATGATAACTATGGTGGCATCGAGAAGGCAATGAACTATTTGAAAAAATGCCTCAAAAGAAATGGGGTCTCATGTCGATGGCACGTCATTACAAACAAATGCATATCATGGCATTCCATCACCATAAGATTGAATTTCTTCCAATCATTTTTTCAAAAATTTCATTGCCTTCTCTATGGTATTATTTCTTACTATTATGCTTTGATAGATATTTTTCCAAGCATCCATATAGTTTTTTGGAAAGCACCTATTTTAGGCTTTTAGCCATAGCAGCAACTACAAGGAAGTGAGTAGTTTGATCAAATGCTTTGGTGAACATGTATGAAAAATGTGGTATCATAGGAAATTTGGTGATTAGTTTGAAGAAATGCCTCAAAGAAATGTGGTCTCAGGTGGTGATGCAATGGCTTATGTTGACTTTCTAAACAACTATATTGCATAGTTGAAATTTTGTCATCTATCAACATCTAGTTATTAGTTATGGAATTTGAAGTAATGCTTTGAGTTTGAATGATGTGTAATGCAACATAACCAAAAATTTGAATATAAACTACACAAATTTATTAAGTAGAATTCATTAGTTAAGTTCTCTTTATTTTATTACCTCAGTGAACATTTGAGTAAATCCATTGGCACTAGGAGGTGTTTTCTTGAAACCTCCAATATTACCCTATTCAACATCCAAAATCACATATTAAAATACCATTCGTAAAAAAATGCTATTAACATGTAATAAATTTATAATTGTTTACTAGTTACATACCCCACTGATAGGTGTACTATAGAAATAAGTAGGTGGAGGACTGGTGTATCCAGTCCCAACACTATGACCTTGCAATTTTATTAAAATAATAAAACTAAATTAGTTCATCTTGCATTTCAGAATCAAAATTTAATAAATTAAATTCAATGAACATGCTGACTTTTACCTAAGTATCAATGCCATATGCATCATGCAAAATTTCAACTGTCCTCTCCATCCCCATAGATGTGTACGGATCTTGCATAGCATCCTCTTGAGTGTCGGTGGGGTCATATGAACAAGTCGCCCCACAAGATTGGCACACATGGGTTTGAAGGCCACCACCTGAAGAATCCCCTAGATGGCATTGTAAAATAGGGCTAGTATGATGGATTACACTCTAGATCAAAGTGTTGATCACCTGCAATGTCTCTATTTCAACACTCTCCTTCACAATGATAAGCATAACAATGTGCTCACAAGGTGGCCTAGCGAGAGGTTGTCTCCCTTGCCGCGTAGGATCTGGCTATGCACAGGCCTATCTTAAGCTGACCCCCCACCTCTCCCCTAGAACTCCCTCATATCAAAATAATTTAGGATTTGGCTCAATACGAACTCATTGTATAGTTTCCTAGTAAAATATTAGGAGACTTCACAATTGTTGCATGGTGGGTAATCAAAGGCTAGGTACCACCTATCATAAAAATGGTTCCTAATATCTTGGTGGTGGCACCAATGAATAGGAAACCTCTTTGCATTGAGGCTAATATTTTGATGTGTTCTATGGTCAGTGAATAAAGAGCACAAATCACCTTTAGTAATTTTTAAATCTTTTACTTGTTTATATGATAGTTTATCTGCATAATATGCCCTAGCTACCTACCTCCTATCTTGCCATCCAGTTATTTGTTGGGCAATTGAATCTACATTTTTTAACATTTCTTTCAATGAATTTTCTAGGGCCATTCTTTCTATGGTTGAAGCATTTGGATCACTCAACTTATTGATAAAATCCTCAATTTTTTTTTTGTTGTTCTCAATTTCACTCCTCAAATTTTGTTGAGTGCCAAGAGGGTGTTGAGTGATTGGTGGGGGAGGTTGATTTTTTTGTTGAGGTTGAATTTGTTGAGGATTTTGTTGTTGAGGATTTGTCTACTCTTCTTGCTGAGTATTTTGAGGATTTTTCAGGATCATTTGCATCTCCTACAAATTAAAAAAAAAATCAAATCAAATCTAACCTAAAACAAACAAAATCAACTAAAACTAAGAAATTCAAAACAAATAGCAAACAATACTTATCTCCCACACCTCTTCGTCATCATGGCACCATCTTTTCAAAGAAAAAGCTCCTAGAATGTAAGTGTGAAAATGAGGGTTTTTTTTTGTGGGCGGAGCAGAAAAATAGACAACAAAAAATGAATCACTTTCACTTTTTTTTGGCTTTTAAAATGACATAATGCAAGCTTGTTATAATGTGATCGTGTTATGAGTTTTCAAAAAAAAAGGAATTGGCCACAAAAGTGTAACCCAACTTCATGCACCTGCCCACATGTAACTAGTTATCTAGATAGGCCATTGTTGTCCTCCCCTCCATTGATTTGTTTGTTGCCAATTTCCTGGAGGTGGCTGCCAATGCCCTTGAAATTGTTTCCAATTCCCCTGAGCTTGTTGCTACTGGGGTGGATAGTTTTGATGATTGGGCCAAGCATTTGGAGGGTTACTCTAAGGTTGTGATGGATATCCTCCATAGCTTGATGGATATGGGTGCTGCCATTAGTTACCATATGAATAGGAATTAAAATATGGCCTATCATAAGATAGTGGATCTAGTGGCATACCTTGTCTTGGATCCCAAGGCTTCCTTTGTGCAACATAGTAGACTTGGTCTTCTTCAATCTGGATTGGTTTGAACTCAGGTGGAATTTTCTTGCTTTCAATATTAGCTACCATCTTGCATTTGCAATCCCTCTTCTTTTGTCTGTAGTGGGGGCAATACTCTATCAACATTGCCTCTTCCTCCTCTTGCTTCTTCTTGTCCTAAAGTGTATCTAGCTGAGTGGCTAGATTATTTATAATGTCTTTCTTGAAGTTTGTCAGCAAATGAGTAATCTCCATTCTTTAAACTCCACCAGTAGTTAACTTACCCATGGAAGATTGGTAAGCTCTCCCTTTCTTTGAAGTTTCCCTAGAGTAGTTCTAGAATATTTTCTTGATATCTTCCCAAGGAACTTGGGAGATAACTCCTCCTCCCATGAGGTCCAAGGCATCAGTGCATATATCATTGATTTCTCTTAGGAAAAACAACTTTTGTGAGTCTTCATTGAGTGTATGGTGTGGAGATTTTTGTAGGAAAAATAAAAACCTTGCAATATAATCTTCCAAGCTCTCATCTTCCTTTTGTTACATCCTAAAAATGTCACCTCCTCTCATGTCACTTCCCCTACAATATTCCTTGCATTTATCAAGGAATTTTTTCTTCATGTCTTCCCAAGTTTCCATAGTATCTCTACCTAGGCTCATGAACAATCTTAATGCAACCTATTTAAGAGTGGTAGGAAATAGCTTAAGCCTATGGGAATCAGTGGTATAATCATAACTCCTATAGAGTATGTCAAACTCAAATAAAAAGGTATCAGGATCTTCTGTGGAAAGTCCATAAAACTTGGGGAATGTTGAAGTAGGGATGTTCTTGATGTTGTCAACTTCATTTTGATGGACAATGGGGAAAGGAAAAGCTAGTAGGTTAGGTCTATTCCTATTTGCATCACCCATGCCTGCTTGATGTAGTTCCAAAGCAAAGGGGTTATCAAGCTGATTTTGGTGTTCAGAAGAGACTTCAGAGCTAGTCAGATCAGGAAATGCATCAGCAAATGGGTGTGGATCTTCTTCTTCTTCTCTTGGCAGGTTCTAATATTCAACTAGCTGGAATGGATTAGGATTGTTAGGAATAATTCTTCCATAAGCATCCCTTCTCCTTCCTCTATTCATGTGGTATCACTCACTATCAGCCAACTCACACAAAGAATTGGTAAAGAATAAGGGGGTTCATTACTTCCTTAATGAGGTTATACTAAGAACAAGTTCCAAAAACACTACAACAAGAAAAACTACTAATGACTCTAAAGAACTTCCTAGTTTGACACCATCCTCGGCAACGGTGCCAAAAATGTTGGCCTCCTACAATGATTTAATAACTAAGCCCTTATAGCCATGATTCAGAGATTGGACATCTAAACTGAATAGTTATTTCAGTCATCATGAAGGTGCATTTAACTTGTCAACCTAGGGACGCGAACTTGAAATGGGTCAGCACAGTATGTGCATTAGGAACCTAAAGTAGCTATTTTCATTCTATAGCTAAGGAACTCACAATTTTGAAATTAAATTGCTTAGAAGGGAATACCATAAATTCCAATCATTAATCAACAATTACATAAAACTAAAATGCATAACAGAAATGAAAATTTGAGCAACAAACAAGGCATTACTCTATCTGCTTTGGCTATAGGAATAGACACAATGGAATTCTAGTGGCTGTAGGAATAGTCGGTGCTAGATTTTTAACTATTTACCAAATAGCAAGTAATACTAAACTAATACTAAACTAAGAGGATAGATTACTCACCAAGTGGGCCCCCTTGAATAAGTATCCTCTAAAACTAATGAGAACTCAGATGCTTGAACTCATAACTTTATTTTATTCACTGTAAATCATGAGTACAAAAGAGTAATGTATCTGTATTACTGAAGACTTGAGAGTGAATTTACAATATCAAATTGTGCAACCCCTTAAGAAGGAGCATCAGATCTTATTTATACTATCAACTAAACAAAGTAGTCAACTCCACAACTAGGAGGATGCCATTTAGGGAAAATAGAGAAAGTGGACTAGCGGCGGTTACACGTGCATGGAATCTGGTTAGACGTGTTGGTCCAAACACAAATTTAGCACAACATTAATGCCTACATCTTCTCAACCAACATTAAAGTCCACTACAAGGTGGTTACATTTTTTTTCATGAGGAATCTTCTACCATCAACCTCCTTTGATCTTTGAGCTATTCCTTTGTTGGACATTACTATGAATGTCCAATTGGCGGTGTCTTCCTCAACTTAGCATCCTCAAATTAAATCTGCATGGAAATGTCAGTACACACAATAACTGCATATCTATAACCATCTTAAGCAACATTCGTTAACCACATACAAAATCAATATAGATAATCCACATAATATGCCAATTTCATTAAAACTTGTAGAAATAGGATTAAGCCCAATGTATATGGTTTGAGGGAAACATTATGAAAATATCAACATTTAGTATCAAAGTTGAAGACAACTGCCAGCAAATAAACTATAGATTCTACCCAAAATTGAACCAAAAACTAGGCTCATCAAAGAGCACTATCGAGTCTTCCTCTTCTTGAGCGTGCTCTATTCAATGTTTTATGATTTAAGTTAAAATCAATACATTTTTTTCTCATTAAACAAATATTTTTCAAATAATGGCTTACTAGTGAGGTTGTGATCACTCTTCGAACAACCCTTTTATCTTTTTCCTTACTAGTCTTTCCAATAGATGTTAGAGCATTAAAAAGATTTTTACAATAAGACTATTTTTTTCTAATTTTTTTGTAAGACAAATCTTCAATTTTTTTAATAATGGTCTCATTTTGTAAATCTCAAGTAATTGCATAAAATTGGCATTGTTTTGTTAATGTCTTATTGGAAAAGAATTCATTGAACATTTTCATAGCCCACAAATGAATCATTCATTCTAACCTTTTTCCTTCAAGATTATCAACTATGTTATCATCTATTTCAACCAACCATTTAGGGGTTCTTTTGTAATTAGGTGTTGCATAAGGTTCATTTTCAACATTTTCAATGTTATCAACATTTACATTTTTAGGTACAATGTTATTAACATTTTCATTCTCTCTATTTTCAACAATTTCAATATAAATTTCATTTTGAACAAAAAATTTATTGTCAAAAATAATTTCATTTTCAACCACATTTTCATTTTCAACATTTTCAATGACATTTTCAACAACATTTTCATTCTCAATGTTGATCACATTTTCATTTTCAATTTCAATTTTTTAATTTTCAATTTAAATATTTTGCATACCTTGTATTATTTTCCTAACTTTTTCTATCTTTTTCTCTATATGCTTCAATTTGATCTATTGTAAGTTTCCTTTTACCTTTTCTCTTATGTTTACTATTACTCCCCATTGCACAAACAAAAAAACACACACAAATGATTGTAATTCTAAAAAAAGTGTTAGAGAATCTTTGAAAAGCTTAATTTCATCTAATGCAGATAGAAAGCATGAGAATTTCATGAAAGAAAGAATGTAGGGACCATTGAAATACTCAAAATAGTCCCTTCTTTTTTTATATATATAACTTACAAAATAGATATTCATTTCAAAATGGATATCCGTCTATAATAGATATCCATTATAAATGGATATCCATCACCTCTAGTGTTATTACAATGTCATATGTTATATAATATATATTATATATCAATATATAAAATGGATAGCTATCTATAATGCATATCCATTATAGAGGGATATCCCTCCCTCTCTCCCACTCTCTCTCGCTCTCTCTCTCCCTCCCTCCCTAAAATCTAAACCCACTCTATCTCCCACTCTCACA
>VDFB02341981.1:153127-175670 GCA_007258455.2 Sequoia sempervirens
AATTGGGAACTTCCTTTCCACATCCATATTGATGCATTGCCATAGGATCAATTTTAGGACAAAAAGAAGGAACTATTGAAAATTCCATTTACTTTGTCAGCAAAAATTTATAAGGAGTTGAATTCAACTATACAGTGATACAGAAAGAAATGCTGGTAGTAATCTATGCACTAGAAAAATTCAGACATTACATAACAGGTTACCAAATCTTTGTGCACACTGATCATGCAACCATTAGATATATCATGAATAAACCTTTGATCATAGGTAGGCTGGAAAGATGGTTATTGTTAATGCAAGATTTTGATATGACCATTGTGGATAAGCTAGGGAAGGCCAATGTTGTTGCATATTTTATTTCAAGACTGACTACATCAAAAGACAATCAACCCATAAATGACTCTTTTCCTAATGAGCATCTATTCTCCCTCAGTATACAAACACCCTAGTATGCTGACATAGCCAATTATTTGGTCATAGGTAGAGTTCCTTCTCACTTCTCTCTAAAAGAGAAAAGGTCACTCATTGAAAAATATTTTCCTTTTTCTTGGATTGTTGGATGTTTATTTTATATTCAACTAGACCATGTCATGAGGAGATGTGTGAGAGAAGATGAGACATATGACATATTGCATTCATGCCACAATGAACCATGTGGAGGAAATTTGGCAATCAAGAGAATAATAATGAATATTTTGAACACAGGATATGACTAGCCCACACTCCACAAGGATGTAGAAAGGTATACTAGAAAATATGATAGATGTCAAAGAATGGGTAGACCAACCAGATCTGATGAGATGCCACTTTTTCCTTAGGTAGTAATCACTCCCTTTGAGAAGTGGGGATTGGATTTTGTAGGACCCATTGACCCTCCATCAAATGGTAAGTATTATATCTTGGTATGCACTGATTATGTGACAAAGTGGGTAGAAGTTAAGACCATGAATCATGCAAGAGATAACAAGGTGGAATAATTTTTTTATGAGGATATTTTTCATAAGATATGGAGTTCCAAGAGAAATAGTGACTGATCAAGGGGATCAATTCACATCAACCCTTGTTGTAACACTAGTTGTGTGAACCCTAATCCGAATACTTGCAAAACAAAGAGAATAAACAACTCAAGTTAGATATTGCAAGCATGAACAAGGATTCCCCATGAAACCCATTTACAAACTTCAAATTAGGAAAGAAAACAAGGAAAAACACAATAAAACAAGAAAATATAGATTCAATCCTAATTAGAAAAGCAAACACATGATCTCGTGAGGGAATTGGTGCCAATTTGATGTGAAAATTAGAATTTTACCAATTCCTAAGATGCAAGCTTGATATGTTGATGATGATTGATCCACTTTGATGGTGAAGGATGAGAGCTCCAAGCCAAAATCTGCAAAAAACCTAGCCAAGAACTCAATGGTGATGGATGAAAATGGCTAAATATTTTAGCATAATAACTTTGCATAATTTGTGGATGATCAAATGAGGATATGATCTCTTTATTTATAGAATTCCAAGATGGATGAATGTCCAAATTTGAGCAATGTGGGACTAATATTCATCCATAAATGGTATGATGCCACTTGTCAATCTTAAGGAACGGATGGAGGATGTAAAAGATTTGGGGATTGTGCCACAAATGCCATATTTTGAATTTCCTTAAATTTGTAAGTTCACCCAGGTAAGAGAAAATGCACAAACATACCTTGCATGGAAGGACAATGTAAGATGAAGCTAATAGGGTTCTGTTGGATGTACATGCTTGATTCTGAAACTCTGAATTCAAATTTAGAGAATATTCCAAAGATGCCTCAGAGGAAAAAGAGATTCAATAAATGAATTAAATCTATTTTCATGCAACTTGAAAAATCTAGAGGATGGGACATGAGATGAGATTAAATTAATCCAGGGTTAATTAATTTAATAGGAGATGTTAGATGATGTGACCTATTTGACCCAAATTTATGGATTTATTTGAATCAAATAAGGGAGGAATATGATAAGAGATTAATTAACAAAGATTTTGATTTATTTAATTAAAATAAATGGCATTAGATAAATCTAATATGCCTTTAATTTATTTAATTGAATATGATTCCTAGAGATTTAATCAAACAAAATTAACTATTTAATTAAATAGGATAATTAGATCAAATGGATTGATTTATAATAACAAAAGAGATTGACTTAATTAGGATAAAAATGATTATCAATTACAGAGTATACTACTTGTTCGAACGATAAGAGATTTCCAGATTAAAATGGTTAGATCAGGATTCAAGAAGAAACGAAGTGCTTAGGTGAAGCTAAATTTATGCACAATGTCAATTGGTGTATTTTACGTGGTCTATACTTTGGCCTTCTTGAAGCATTTTCGTACTTGTTGTGTTGTTGGTTCAAAGAATAGATGATCTTGATCAAAATTGTAATTTTTCGTTATTCAAAATCTTGCCCCATTATTGCCCGGTGAGAGAAAACATGCCAATATAATGCCCCCTCGAGAGATTGGATGAAAATTTTAATTTTATGGGTGATCTCATGAAAAAAAGAGGACAAAGTACCCAAAAGGGTCGAAAAGGCTCCGGGAGGCTACAAACATGTCTAAACACAATAAAATGATATAAAATAGGCCTCAACTAGACAGAAACAGGTTCAAGGGTCCAAAACCTTAGCAAGACAGCCAATTAGGGTAAAAAACCCTAATTTTTAGGCATAAAAGGGGTCGGAGGGGTCACTTTCAAGTCATTTTCACACACCTCCACTAGCAACCTTGAGATTTTGAGCTTTGACTCTCTGATGATATGGCACAATGACAGATTCCCCTACACATTTCTGATCGAGTTTGGACAGACTAGTAGCCACCTGGCATCGAGGGACCAGTAAGTGGTCCTTACCTGAGCTTCATTTTTCATTTATTGCCTCATTTAATGCTTTAAAAGCTCAGTACATCTAATGCGGTGCTATATAGCACCGCTCAACAATCAAACTGCGTCATGCAGTGTGATATTGTACTATAGCGATGTAGTTTCATGTTTGAAAACTCTGACATTGAGCTTGATTTTGGTGGTTTGGTTTGAAAAGTGTGACGCGACAATCCTGATTTCACCCAAAGTGCACAGTTGGATGAGAATTTGCACCATAGTGGTGCGATTTTTCTTTTTTAAGCCTTAGCATCAGAATTTGATTAGAAATAAACCTGCAACGCCATCATGAGTTGCACCACTAGAAAGGTTTTTTGAATGCTCGATAAGGAATTTTTTCAAAAGTTTTAACACGATGACCTTCCTTGTTATAGGATGCGGTGAGGGATCTCTACTCTCGAGAGCATAGGTCATAGGATTTTTTTGGCTTCTTGTGAGACTTGAGCGAGAGGGACCAGGATAGACTCCAGAATGTGAGGTTCTGGTACATTGCTTACGCGGCACCTATGCGCACTCACTTAGGGATGTTGTCAGCACTGGTTGAGAGATGGCATAGTGAGATGTCTTCATTTCATCTTCCCACTGGCGAGACCACCGTCACCTTAGAGGACATTTGGCATATCTTGAGATTGTCGATTCATGGTCGTCGAATGATTTTTGATATAGATGAGGGGTGCAAGGCCTGTCATAGAGTCCTTGCCACACAAGACATCATTTTCTGTAAGGGAGAGATAGAGGTTGAGTGACATAGGATCCTGGCCCCTCCCTACCACTGGGTGATTGCAACCATCATTTCGAGTCTTGTTGCCCCTGAAAGATGAGGCCAATACTTCAGTCCCAACTAGGGATATTGTTGGGAGCGGATGGTTTGAGATAGGCCGGTTCGTTTTGCATGGGGGCCTATTCTTCTAGTTTCATTTTATAGAGACCTCCATGAGTACGTCTACATGGATAGCAGAGCACTTGGAGTAGAGGTGACTCTTCTTCACGTTTGGGCATGGGAGCACATTGCTATGCTACGTCCATGTGTTGTTTTAGTTTTGATGCTGCCAGACGATCCCCTTGTGTGGCGATATGAGGCGGTGTGTCCTTCACACACACCAGTGAGCACGAGATCCCTTACTGGAGGAGGGTCTTGAACGAGATGCTAGTTTTTACTTGGTGACTGTACCTTGGTCGGCCTAGATGGGCCGACGATGCCGATCATTTGTTGTATTTCCACTAGGACTGTTTTATGTAGGGGTGGGAGCACACTATGATTGAGAGGTACTTGCCCGGGCACGTGCAATGTCAGTTTGGGGAGCCTTAGGATTCCCTGATGGTGATTACATAGTCGTCTTCACCTGCAACATGACAAAGGTGCCGCGGGGGCATATTCTCGATTTAGGCAGATACAGTCTGGCTAAATTGGGGTGGCCCAACCATGGCTTATGGACTGTGAGGCCTAGACCCAGGGAAGCACCCAAGACATAGGATTGGTTCTCACCTCCACTCTGCTGCCTGATCTATTCTGGGTGTGAGTGCATCAGATCCATGGAAGGAGGCAGAGGTGGTGATGAGGAACGGAGGGTGTTGCCGGACAAGATCACGCAGGTTGTCACTAGTCCAATCCAGGAGGCGCATGTTCTAATGCTGCATCTAGCACCAGAAGCTTCCCTGTGTGTACCACCACAGCAGGTGACCCAACCCCTGCAGCCACAAAGTGCTCGGCAGGGTGGATCCCCTGATGCGCCCATCAGAGCAGTTTTAGGCCTCAGCCCAATGATATTTAGAGAGATTAGGCGAGGGCCGAGAGAGAGCAGCTCAAGGTTGAGAGGGATCAGGCCATACAACAGAGACAGGCTACAGAGCTACAGGCATCCACAGAGCTAGGCATGAAACATCAGTTAGAGAGCATGGTAACCTCCTCCTCCCAGGGTACAACGTCTGTTCGATCATACAGGTATGCCATTTGAGAGGCCGAGTACTACTGGAGACACTATCATGAGGCCATATCAAGAGTAGCACGGGTCCCAAAGTACTTAGAGTGGACTAGCTATAGACTAGTAGAGGGTCACAGTGATAGAGGTGAGGGTAGCATACACGGGGACAGAGCGTGATCGAGATGCTATGATACTTTTGTGCCTTATGGGCTCATTTTTGATAGCCCAATGGGCCTTTTGTACTAATTGGCATACGTGTACAGTGATCCGATTTATTTTCTTGTACTATGACACTTGCGTTATTGATGATATATATATATGAGCTGATGATGATTTTGATATGATGCGATGTGTACTTGTTATTTATGCATGGATGATTTTACTTCTATGTTTTGTGCAATGATGATATATGATGCTTATATGATGCTATATGATGGATTTATGGATGCATTTATTTCCAATGATGTATGCATTATGATTATGACTAACAAATCTATATTATGCCACCTTATGATATGCAGATGTATTTATGTGATGTGCAATGATGTCTGTATGATGATCTATTTTATGTTGATGTAAATGATGATGTGATATGTGATATGGAATGTAATATGCAAAATGATATGGTATATACGTGAAATTTTATGTGAATTATACTTATATATGAATAGATTAAGGATGGATGTACATTTTGCATGTGATGTAATGAATTATGCAATGAATGATTTATGATGCTATTTATGAGATGACATGGATGATGTAATGTGATGGTCGTGATATGATGCAAATGAGATGGTTTTTTTAAGATGCTTAAAATAACAAATGGCATTATCCTAAACATATTAAATGATGTTGTAATGTATGCAATGCATTTAATATGATGTACTATATGCAATGATATGATAATGTTTTATGAAAAATGGACTTAATGCATGAGATGTATTTATGATGTTATGCTAGTATGTATGTGATGGGTTATCTTATAATTCCTATGTACCTATTGTTTATTGATTATACAATATGTGATAATGATTATGAATGTTTATGCAATGATTGATATAATGCAATGCGATGCAATAAAATGGATGAAATGTAATGAAATGGATGCTCCTATCTGTGAAGAATGCCTATGATAACCTATTTATATGATGAAATGTAATGCATGTGTTTCCTATATGATATGTTTATGCAATATGGTAATGGTTTGTGGATGCAGGATCGATGATGATGATGGTGATGATGATCAACTATCATAGTAACTTGTTAGTGCGGTGAGAAAGAAGAGAATAATTCATTTCAACAAGACAAAAGATGATGCAAATGCAAATGATGATGATGATTACTTGCTGAGGAATTGGGATTTTCAAAGGGCCAAATTTTCTTATGTTTGATAACACACGTGGTACGATGCATCAAGGTATAGAAAACTAGGATGACGTTGTACCCAGTATGATGGACTTTGACTTGACAAGCAGATAGGAGTATAGTTGTTCACACCTGACATACAAAAACCTTGCTAGGATGTACTTTGGACATTTCAAACACCTTGGGCCAAAACAAGAAATGGTAAATCGATCCATGCAATAGTCAACAAGTTGTTCAAAACACCCTCCATATATACCTAACAAAGCAAGTATTCGCCAAGGTTATATTACAAGAATGCCCAACAAGCATAGCAGACAAAAAGATAATAATTGTTGCCCTATTCCTATTTCTCTAAATCCTCTTGTTTGGATATCATCGAGAATTCCTTGGAATGAGAGCAATAAGATAAGTCAAAAGATAAAGACAAAGTACTCAAACAAGTTGATGCTCTTCAATACCGCTAACCAAAGGAATTGTGTTTTTTGAGGATAAGAACCAAAACTTATTTCCAAAAGATAATGCCCATTGTAGGAAGGATTCATCCTAGGATATGTTAGTGGATGGCGGCATGTCATTTCGTTTATCCAAATCATTCTAAGAGATGATTGATATGGGACCGATTTTGGATGATGAGTTACCAATATGAAGAGATGGCCAACTTGCTTATGCACTAACTTAGACCTAAGACTTGATGTTTTGAGTTTTCACTTTTATCCTGCTAAACTTGTTTCTGATTGTCTTACCAAAGATTGAGGATGATGATCAATTTATTATGAGTGTTGTTATTGTAGGTGCAAGCAGGGTGAGATGGATGGATTTTTCAAATATTTGGATGTTTTTGACATTTTACAATGTTTTGAGGCTGTTTTTGGTATTTTTTGAGATTTTCAAATGTTTTGATTTTTTTGATTTTCCAATGTTTTGGGATTTTCTGAGATTTTGACCAAGAGACTAACTTAACGACCTATCCTAGGGGCCTCGGGGGTTGATCAATAGATGAGCCTTGCTTACGTTATATACGCAGAGACCACGTAGTTTGACTGATGAGCTGACTGATTTATAGATCATGATATACATGATGAGATGTCAGTTTATTATGACGGACCCTATAGGACTGACCTAAATGTCCTGGGGGATGATCATCAACAATAGATGACAAATGCACAAGAAATTGCAACATCATCAAACACACCCCTAAGATTGCAAAGCATGGTCTCTCAAGGACCAACCACCACATCAACACCACCATCCATCACTCAAAATACCAACACAACATTATCACTCACCACAAATGCCATATGTGAGCACCCTTCAAAATCTGTAAACACTCTAAAATCTCAAACATGGATTAGTGATATGCAAACCTTTTAAATGCTCCTATGAAATAATGCATCATGCCTTCATAAACAAAAAGACAACACAAACTAATTGAGAGCATAAAAGAAAGATACATATCTATTCCATAGTGGATTGGTGCTTCTTTGATGTGGAAAGAAGCCCTTTCCCAATCCTTGATAAGCTTGATGTTGCAAATGATGATGGGAAAAATTAGCTATCAATGTGAAGAGAGTAACTTTGCATGAATTGTAGATGATTTGATGAAGAATAAGCCCTCTACTTATAGATTCTCAAGTTGGAAGAGAGCTCAAAATAGAGAAATGTGGGATATTGATTTGACCAATGAGATGAAGCCACTTGTCAACTTGTGATAGGTTGGAGGATGAACACATTTTGGTCAATTTGCCAAAGAGGGGGAGATTCAAATTTGAATTTGATGACAAGATGAGTTTAAATGCTAAGTTTGACTTGTGCAAGAGCCATGCAAGAGCTCGTAAATGCCTTGTTGGATGTACATGTCAACTTTCTTTTTCAAATTCAAACTTGGAGAATATTCCTCAAAGATGCTTTGTTGAAGGAAAATGCTAAATTTATAAATGAATTAAAATGCTTTATTGGTGCAAGTGAGAAAAGCTAGAGGATGTGATGAGTGGTTAGGTTAGGTTAATTAGGATTAGATTAGCTTAGATGATGATTAGGTTCTTTGACCCATTTGACTTGATTTAGAGTTTAAATTAAATCGAGATGAAAGGTGATAAAGATTTGGTTAAATAAATGTTGATTAAGCTGGATAATGGTAGGATCATATTAAATAAAAGTTAATTTATTTAATTTTTGATGAGATGATCCATCAGAGATTAATCAAAATTAAACTTGGTTATTTGGTGTTAAGTGAATATGAACTAATTAATGCATGATGTCGAAGACTCTTTGCGTGTCCACATTTTTCCTCTTTGAAGCAATGCTTGCTGTGTTGGTTCAAAGAATAAACTTGCCGTGATCAAAATTCAAAATTATATGATTTTTTTGGATGCCCCAGTAGAAAGAAGTACACTGGTATGATTTTTTTGGATGCCCCAGTGGAAAGAAGTAAACTGGTACATTGCCCCCTTGAGAGATCGAGTGAAAATATTCAATTTAACGGTCGATCTTGCGATAAAGAGGTTCAAAATGGATGGTATGGATGATTGTGATGATGATGCGATAATGCCTATATGATTATGTAATAGATGTTTTATGCAAATGTATGATTTATGAGATGCTTAGACTAACAGATCTATATTATGATGATGACTATGTATGTGAGATGATATGTTGAATGTTGATGGTATGTGGATGCATGATGGATGTAGGATGGATCCATGATGGATGCATTGGTGATGTTATGTTAGCGTAGAGAGAAGAAAGAAGAAATGAGATGATGGCAAGAGGATCCAACAAGTCCATGATCTGACGAGACTTTATTAGAGATGTTGATGATGATAGATGATGCTTTGCTTATCAATGATTAGGATTTTAAAAGGGCTACTTACCTTATGTTTGATAACACATGTAGGCACGATGCATCAAGGTATAAAGAACCAAGATGGCATTCTACCTAGTGTGATGGAATTTGACTCGACAAACATATAGGAGTGTATACACATAAAAATGGTCATGTCTATAATCCTGGCAATTAATTAAATATTTATTATATAATTAATTTATCTCAAAGTCTTCAACATATGATTAAATTTGATTAATTTAATTATATTGTTCATTCACTTTATTCTTCTTTCATAATTGAATAAATTTATTTTATTTAATTATTTTCATACGTCCACATTATTAATTAAATAAATACATTTTATTTATTTAAATTAATTATCATTGTTTGAATTTAAATTAAATCTTTTGATTTAATTAAGTTTAAATATTTCTCTTTCTTCTATTTTTAATTCTTCTTCTAATTAATTAAATATTTCATTTTAATTAGTGTTCATAAATATTGATTCAATTAAATGAAGTCTTATTTAATTAAAGAGATCTTATCTTTCTTTCTAGAGTATTACCAACTAGATAATTTTTATTATCTTTTGTTTCTTCTCATATCATAGTCAATATTTTTGTGTATGATATCTTACCTTTCTTCAAAAATCTTAATTAAAGCTTTAGTCTTATCACCAAACTTTCTTACGCTTTAAAAGCTTGTTAAATATTTCATTTTAATTTAAGAAAAAGCTGAATTTCATCACTAAAATAAATAATTGAATTGCAATTCATTATTTATTCAAGCTTTTAAATCTTTCTTTATTCTTTGAAAGATGATTTCTATATCTTCTTATCTTTTCATAACTTTCATAAAAGTAAAATCGTTTTCAGGTTTTCTTCTATTTTCTCTTCAGTCTCATCCATCTTCAGCCATTCGATCTGCTAGGAATTATTACAATCGTCAATCAAGATAGCCAATCATAATCATTTGAAAAACTCTATAAATACCTATGTGAATCCAAGCATTGATAATAGGCAATTAATCAAAGTTCATGCATTTAATTCATTTAGTATTCATTTATCATAGCATCATGGTTATTTCAAGCATATTAGTCTTATTCCATATCATAGCTTAAATCTTGCATCATGCATCATTCTTGAATCTTGTTCTTTAGGAAGACAGTTTGTTGAGCCTAGCCTACAATCTGAGAGCAAAAGCTGGAATCAACAAAAACACTAAAGATAGAGGACAATAGGACGACATTTGAAGCAGAATATTGAGTTTGCATTTCTTTACTTTTTATATTCTGTTTTGATAAAATGTCTTATTGGTGTGTTTGAATATTTATTTCAAATCTGTTACGCATTTTATTTTCGATCACACATTAAATGGCGCCCACCATGGGTCCTATGCCCCTATTTTAGACTTCTTTCTTGTAGGTTTTTCTTGCAGGTTTTTGTGCAGGTTTTCTAACATCCGATAGCGCATCTGGGAGATCCATTTTTTTTCTTTTTGCAGGTACTTTGGCGCATCTAAAGACTGTTTCGGTACATCTGGGAACTTCTGCAGCGCATTTAGGAAACAGAGTGGCACATATGGGCATTTCTGTAGAGCATATAAGAGTTTAATTACCGCATATAGGATCATTTAAGTGCATTCAAATTTGTTTCGAGAAAATATATATATTTTTGCATTCATTTTAGCGCATATAGGTTCCGTTTTAGCGCATATAGGCTCTATCATTGCACATGTAGGCTCTGTTATTGCACATTTGGGTTCTGTTCTTGCACATATGTTCTCTATTTTCATGCATCTAGGTTCTATTTCTGCGCATCTGGGAAACAGAGTTGTGCATGTGGGTTGTAACAGAGATTCTGAGTCTGACGCCTTCCACAGACATAATTTCTTTCCATTTTCTTGCTGGATTTAAAATGAATCAATCTAGGGTAGCCACCACATCTTTATCATGCAGTTAAAATAAACCCCATGTCTGTTGTGAAGCAAAATCTTCACTTAGATTAAATCATTTTGATTTTGGTGCACCTAAAATGAATTTGTCTACTCTTCTTGACCGTGTTTGAAAGTGGTAGGTGATTATGCTCTCACCCTATGCAAACTAGGTGATCAGAAAACTAGACCCATTTTTCCTTGTGTAACCTTGATTTGATAATCAAAGTATCCTCTCCCCTTGCGCACTTGTGCGATCCTGGGTGCAAGAGAAACGGTTATTGACTCTAGAAATTGGGCCTGCCTGGGGATTTCATCACCTCAACGTGACTCAAACCTGCAACGGAGCTAAGGCCAAGCTACCCCCAACCGGTATATAAATGTAAACCTTAAGGGAAAACCTAAAGTTGCTTGTACAGATGTGTCATACAGACGGAGTTGTACTCCCTTAAACCCTATTGAGCTTAACCTCTTCAGGCTGGAGTGCCACCTTAATGGTGATTAATCTCTTGCCCCATTGTATGGCCACTCGAACAAGGGTCCTGAACTAAAAACTCTTGTGTAGTAAGCCAAAATCCTTCTATTTGCTAGCACAACACTGGTCGGTGTGAAGGCATCCACACTTTTGCAGTTTGTAGTAGAGGTGATCAGCTCGCCATGGGAGTTTCATGGGGGTTGGAAGCTTGGTTGGCCCGAGAAGAGAGTGCACTATAAGGGGGAGCCTATGCAGCCAAGCTTCTGAATTCACACACTACAGATATGCAGTTACATGGAATCTAGTGGATATTGTCCTGGCCTAACCTAGGTTGTGCTTGTCTTATTTTGTGCTTGGTTATGATCAACTTAAATCAGACTGTTTGCTGTGTTTTCAAGAACATTAATTTAGATAAAGGATCATCCAAAATGAACATGAAAAACTTCAGCTAAAAATTTTCCGGTCAAAAGCGTCTTTGGGGAACTATTGCAGTAATGGGAAAAAATGTAGCATATAAACTCTGTTCGGTGCATCCTTGGTGGATTCAGTGCATCGAGTCTTTTCTTGTGCATTTAGGAACTATTTTAGTGCATCGTGCTCTGTTTCTGCACAGTAAAGGTATTCTCACGGTGCGACCTACTCTGGTATATTTTCTGCGAGCGCGTACTAGGAAAGCGAAATCAAGCACTTTTAGGTTTTACAATAAAAAAATTACAGACTGAGTACCGATATCTTTCTCTCCCATGTTGAGAAAGTGGAAATCAACCAAGTTCACCAAGAAATCAGTCTTCAATAGGATCAAGAAGCCCAAAATGAACTTAAGTTACAAAAGGACTTTAGAATGCAAAGAATTCTTGTATAAGAGTCGAGACGTCTTGCTCCATTATCGCAAATTTCTCCATAGATACCAAGACTACATTAGAGGATTCACTGATGATTACGCTATGGAACCTTTGGCTACTCAAGCTTATTATCAAAGATTAGCGTTATCTCAACATCACAATCATAATCAACCTCTTGAGTTTGAGAATATACCACAACCTTCAATTGAATATTCAACGCATCCTAGTCAAATCCTTCAGTAACCTTCGATCATATCATAGGATTTCTTACATATGCCTATTTTTACGAGATCTCAACACAACAAACTAGGAGAAACATCTCAACAAGAAACTCCTACCCACAACATTCAAGAAGAAGGTGAACGTGATAGTCCTCTTTTTAGTGTGAATCGCAATCCTCTTTTCAATGACGACAATATGACTGATAGAGAGGTAAATCCACCTCATAAGAACAAAGACATGAACAAAAATCCCGTAGATAGTGATGATAAGCAAGAAGAAGAACTTCACCTTAGAGAGGCTGAATAAGACCCCAAGTTTCTTAAAGCCATAGAAAAGATCCTACAATGTGACAAGGAAAAGTATTTCCTCTTCCTAGCCGATCAAGGAGCTAAACTACCTAAGGATTTTGATACTGAGAAATTAAAGAGCAAAGAAGAAGAAACACTCCCATCTGATCTTACTGCTCTTACTCAACAATTTAAGGCACTCCAAGGATAAATCAAAGAGTTACAAGGGGGGACCACAACAAAGAAATACACTCTTGATGACATATGTTCTTATCCTTTTGATAGAAGTCTCAATATGATTCCATTTCCTAAACATTGTGAAATTCCCAAATTTGATCGTTATAATGGGAAATGGATCCAATTGATCACATTAGAGACTTCCGAAACATGACATTGGAATTCACCCACAAGGATACTTATTTATTGCAATTATTCCCTCGGAGCCTTGGAGTTAACTCTATGGAATGGTTATCTAAGATTACACCTCCTGTTCAATCATTTGAGGAATTGATCAATTTGTTCATAACACAATACGCCTACAACATGCAACACCAAATCACCATGATTGATCTTTACAAAGTTGCACAAAAACCTGGAGAACCTTTCACTACCTTTCTTCAAAGATGGAGACAAATGTTCGCTAGGTATTCACATCATGTCCCTGAAAAGGAAAAAATGGTTACTTTCATCAACAGCCTAAATTCAAAAATGAGCTATTGCTTAAATCTACATTGTCCACCCTCCTTTGAGAAATTGATTGAGGATGCCATCACCATCGAAATTGCTTTGGTCAAAAGAGGGACAATAAAACTTGACAGGGACAACCCTAGCTCATCTAACCATTACAACAATCAAGACAAGTCTAAATTTTGGACCCGCAACAAAAACATTGTAAACGATGGTGTTGTAGATGCAAATCATATCGCGACTAAGCCATTTGTTCTGAGTACTCCAAATACTACTCATAACAATAATTACAACAATGTCAATTCAGTCGCAAATCAAGGAAACAATCATCCCCCTCCAATGAACAACAATCAGGGGACTGTCAACAACCAAGACTACCGGGGAAACAACAACAACACCACCTTAGGGAATACCTCAAACACGAACCCACAACACTTTTCATTCTTCTCTAAAAGAAGAACTTTCACTCCACTAGGACAATCCTTGGAATCCACTTTCAAAGAGGTTATGGAAAAAATGTCCTTACTTTACCGCCTCAATGCAATTATGAACCTAGTGTAAAACCTCCATCATGGAATGAAGCTTATTATTGTGACTATCATAGGTGCAGAGGTCATCGTACAAACAACTATCAAGCTTTGAAGCATGCTATTCAAGACCTGATTGACAAAGGTATCATCACAGTAGAAGGACAACAAAAATCCAATGAAGATCACCAAGCATTTCACAACCCTCTACCAAATTATCAAAAGGGAGAGTCTTCTAACAAAAATGTGAACCAAATCGACGACACTGTAATTTGTCACCTCTATACGGACGATGAGCGAGTCAATGTTATAAAATTCAGTGAGAAAATAGAGAATGGACAAGTTAATGTCACAACGAGGGCACAAGCTAAAGTTGTATTGAATGGTGCCTCTTCGAAATCCACTGAGACCTTCCCTCAACATAAATATGATGTAGTTAACCAAATTCAAAAAACTCTGGCCCAAATCTCCATTTTAGAACTCCTGAAGATTTCCCCTGCACATAAGGAAATTTTAGATAAGGCCCTTTTTGAAACAGCTATTGTAGGACATTTTTCCTCACCTACATGTCTCTCATTTTCAGACAAAGATGATGTTTCCATGACTCATCCCCACAATTCATCATTATACTTAGAGGTCATGATCCATAAGTTATATGTTAAACATGTCCTAATAGATGGAGGGGCTGGTTTAAATATATGTACCTTGAAGGTGGTTCAAGCTTTAGGATTTTCAGAGGACTCCATTGATCCTAGAAGGAAGATTACTATAAAATCCTATGATGATGAGGAAAGAACATCTAAAGGTCTAATCATGCTACCAATCAGAGTGGGACCTGTTATAAAAAATACCTTTTGTCAAGTTTTAGACCGGGATCTTGCATACAACATCTTGTTGGGTCATCCTTGGATCCATGAAATGCAAGCTATTCCGTCCACTTACCATTAATGTCTTAAGTTTCCATATGACGGGCAGGAAATCACTATATCAGTTGATAATTCAAACACCCAAACTTGTGCCAATGTCAAAACTAATCAAGATACTTTGGTTCCAAACAATCAAGAAGCACTTGCTAATACTTCTCCTAAGAATGATACACAAATCAGTCAATTAGCCAAAAGCTTTGACAGAAAACTACAGTTCAAGGAAAGCGGAGTTGGGGAATATTCTCTTTGTCTTGCTAATCTACCCACATCTCCTCAATCACACGGACAACCTTCTATTACACAACAACAGATATTAGTAGCATCAACATCAGCACAAATACAAACAGAGCCAACTACCAAGTTCAATGGATAATTTATCAAAGAAAAATTCCCCATGGGAGATCCTGAGGATATAGCAATTCTAGATTGGCTCTATAAGGATGAAGAGGAAATAGTTCTAAATGTCACCTTACCAACGGATCAATATGGAAAAGGGTATTCCATCATGCAAAAGATGGGATATGACAATGGTCCTTTTGGAAAAAGAAAAGAAGGCATAGTTGATCCTATCCATCTCCCAGGGCTTGCTGCATATGATAAAACTGGAATAGGCTATGATGCTACCCCATCCGAACAATCACAAGGTAATGTTTTTACACTGCAAGAAGGTTTTGATAAGAAAGAGGCATGTTTGGCATCAATCCTGAAATTCATAGAAAATAACTTTGATACAAATTCTGCTGAATATGAATGGGATACCATCCAAGATGATGAATTTTGGAGGGACAAAAAGGTAGATGTTATACACAAATATACGCCCACTTTAATCAAAGGTGAAGGTTCAGGGTCCCAACCACAAGAATCTGAACCACAAAGCAACTATGAGTCTAGTGATACTGAGTCAGATTTTAATGAACAAGACTATCAAGAGAATAGTACCATCATTGACTTACCTCATACCTCGAATCCTACCAGTAATTCTGTCTTGACCCTAACCATCGCTGATTTCACATGACCAAATGACTTGTTACCTTTAATCCATCCTGATCTCATTGACTG
Organism: Sequoia sempervirens; assembly: GCA_007258455.2. Lineage (NCBI taxonomy): Eukaryota > Viridiplantae > Streptophyta > Pinopsida > Cupressales > Cupressaceae > Sequoia > Sequoia sempervirens. The sequence continues at coordinate 169,120 of VDFB02341981.1, forward strand.
GGATCTAACTGAACCTATTGATATACCTATTTTTCCAAATGACGAAGCTATCATAAAATTCCTTTCTGCAGATAATGTAAATGATTGTTCCACTAGCAATTTTTGGTATGAAGTCTTTAATCAAGAGAGTGTCAAATCTCCTAGCTGCAAAAATAAAAATAAAGAAAAATGATCTAGTGGTGAGAACCAAAATCTGGCAGTACTAGATCAAACAAAAGATAAAATAAAGAGCGTATTAGATGGTGAAAACCTTTTCAAGGCACCGGTGATGGGACTCTTGACACTCTCGAGCACTATCATGGCGATAAGCCATGAATTAAAGCCTACAAGAAATCAATATTACTAAGCTATAAATGATCAAAGGATTCCCTCTGCAATTAGCGAATAGATGACGGTCACTTGAAATCTGAGTTCATGAACTTTCTCAAGAAAAATCCAGAGTAATTTTTTCTTCGGCCGTATCACAGGCGCCTGCAGTGTGAACCTAATCTCATCAATGCGTCATTTGTCCTATCAAACAGGGAGCTAAGCCCGATTGAAACAAAACTTCGGAAGATGCATGCTCCTTGTTGCACTCTTTTGGTTAAAGAAGAACTCAAGAAACTCCTAGATGTAGGATTTATAAGATCAATTGCTTATGTAGAATGGATCTCCAATATTGTCCCAGTAGAAAAGCCAAATAAACGCATTAGAGTGTGCACTGATTTCAAAGATCTTAACAAGGCCTACCCTAAAGATGACTTTTCGCTTCCAAGCATTGACACTATAGTTGATTTAATAGCTGGCCATGCCATGTATTCATTAATGGATGGTTTCTCTGGTTATAACCAAATCAAGATTGCTAGAAGACAAGACCGAAATAGCTTTCCTTGTGCATAGGGGCATCTTTGTTGGAATGTCATGCTTGCGGTGAAGAAATAGGCTAACTATCCAGAGAGCTATGACTCTGATCTTTCATGACCATGATGCACATTCATGGAAGATTATGTAAGATGACATATTGTAAAATCATATGCCAAGAAGGACGCGGAGATCTTGTCAAAAATATTTACCAGATTGGAAAAATTCAAAGTTCGCCTAAATCCTAAGAAATGTGTTTTTGGGGTCACATCTGGAAAACTTTTAGGATATATTGTTTCAGAAAAGGGAATTGAAGTAGACCCTGCTAAAGTTTAGGCAACCATGGAGATGCCACCCCCAAAGAACATTAGTCAATTAAGATCATTACAAGGGTGACTTCAGTCCATCAGAAGATTCATTACATAATTGGCTGACAAAAGTCTACCATACACACATCTCCTGCATAAGAATGTTCCTTTTAGATGGGATGACAAATGTGAAATGAAATTTCAACAAATCAAGTAGTACCTGATGAACCCACTAGTTCTCGTACCACCAAATCTAGACAAACCATTGATCCTGTATATTGTTGCAACCGATACATCCTTGGGGGCATTATTAGCACAAGAAGACCATGAAGGGAAAGAACGTGCAATTTATTACATCAGCAGAACACTAACAAGTCATGAACTTAACTACACTTTCATTGAGAAGGCTTGTTTAGCAGTAGTCTTTGCTTCACAAAAATTTTAACACTACATGTTAACTCATACAATCAATCTTATTTCAAAAATCGATCCACTCAAGTATCTACTAAGTAAAGCATCACTAACAGGAAGGTTAGCAAAGTGGGTCATGATTTTGAGTGAGTTTGACATCCACTACATTGATCACAAAGCAATCAAAGGACAAGTTATTGCTGATCAACTAGCAGATGCTCCTCTACAAACAGAACACCCCTTACACATTGAATTTCCAGACGCTGATGTTTTCATGGCAGAATCTAAGCAGCTATGGTCCTTATACTTCGATGGTTCTTTTACTCAACATGGATCAGGAGCAGGAATTCTCTTTGTCACCCCTCAAGGACATACCATTCCTTTGTCATAAAGGCTAATGTTTCCATGTACCAATAACATAGCCAAATATGAAGCACTAATCACTGACTAAAGATAGCATTGGAATGGAGGATTGCCGAGCTACAAGTTTATGGTGACTCACAACTAGTTATTAATTAAATCAATGATGATTATCAGACTAAAGATGACAAATTATTGCCATACAAGAAGATGGTCGATGACTTCAAGAATTACTTTGTAGATATTTAGTTTACACAAATCCCAAGGATTGATAACAAAGCAGCTGACGCTATGGCTACGATCACATCATTGGTACAACTCCCAGAAAAATAGACTAGCTATGAATTTCTGGTGGAACAATTATTTACACCTGCTTATGACACACCCGAAAGCCAAGTTATTTGCCACTTGGTAGGATCCAATTCACCCTGGTATGGTAATATTTATGCCTACCTAAAAGACGACCTTTTACCACCTGACTTATCCCGTAACCAAAAACGTAACTTTATCTGACAATCCTCTCGCTATACCCTTATCGCTGATACCCTTTATTGCCGTGGTCTTGATGGTACATTACTTCGATGTCTTGAACGTGACGAATCCGACAAAGCTTTACAAGAAGTTCATGGGGGCATTTGTGGTACTCATTCGAGTGGACTAACCTTATCCAAAAAATTGATTAGAATGGGTTATTACTGGTCTACGATGGAGAGGGAATCATTCACTTTTGTTAAAACATGCTCAAAATGTCAGATTCATGGGAATCTTATTCATGCTTCTGCACAAGAACTTCACTCGTTCACACCAACCTGGCCATTTTCCCAATGGGGGTTAGATGTAGTAGGCAAAATTCATCCTTCATCTTCAAATGGGCATAAGTTCATCATCACAGTGACATAATATTTCTCTAAGTGGATTGAGTCAGTACCTCTATCTATAGTCACCGGAAAACAAATTTCATCCTTCATACTCAACTACATTATTTGTTAGTATGGTATTCCTAATGCCATTATTATAGATAATGGTCGACCTTTCAAGAATCAGGATGTTGATGAACTTTGTGAAAGATTCATAATTGACTTTTATATATTCAGCATACTATCCACAAAGGTAGCCAAGTAGAGCCTCAAACAAGATATACTAAAGATTTTGAAGGCCATTAAATGATTCAAAGGAAAGATTATGTTCAGCTCAATCACACTTGCTGTGGGCTTATAGAACTAGAGTCCAAACGCCAACAGGGGAAACACCTTTTGCACTTGTCTATGGAGCAGAAGCCATATTGCCTTTAGAGGTTGAAATACCTTCACTAAGAGTATCACTGAAAGTTCTCATAATAGATGATGAATATAGAGTTTCCCGACTACAAGAGTTAGAACTTTTAGATGAGAAGAGATAGAGAGCTGCTGACCATTTGAAAGCATACCAACAAATGATGTTTCACAGCTATAATCACAAAGTAAAGCCACGTACCTTTCAAGTGGGTGATCTAGTTCTGAAAGAGAACCCACGCAATCAACAAGACAGAGAAAAGAAAGGAAAGTTTGAACCAAATTGGCTAGGCCCTTACGTGGTTATTGTAGTCTACGGTTCGGGAGCATACAAATTATCAACACCAGAAGGAGACTTGTTTGATGAACCCATCAATAGCATACATCTTAAGAAATATTATGTTTAAGTTAGAAAAAGTCTTGAAGAAATACAAAAATAGCAGAAAAAGTCATCGTAATCCGCGTCTGAAAATCTCGATGCGATCATCTAAATAAGATCAGTAAAATATCAGGCAGATCAATCCGCGTCAGGCATCATCACGTCATCATGGTCAAAAAGAAATAAAAAACAGATCGAAATAAAGATCAATCTGAAATCAAAAACGGCAAAGTCGAAAATCCGTCAAAGTCAGGTAAAATCATAAAGGGAAAACACGTAAGCAATTGATCTATTGACACAAAAATACAAAAAAAATCAAAAACTATCATAGGGTGAAAACCTGGCAAACAGGTAGTCTATTGATAGAAAAATACAAAAAAATCATATAGCAATTAGAAAAATGTAATAAATACAGATAGCGAAAATATGGCAAACATACATTATCCGTACCTCTCCATCTATTAGTTCCTGTTTTGCACTTTAGCTTTCCTTCTTTTCGCATCTTTTTCCACATCTTAGGGTTATAATCGCATCATCCTGCTGTCATTTTGCCTAGAGTGATAAAATATCTTACCATGGCTTGATTATTGTACATATTCTTTTCCACAAGTTGCGTCAATAAACGGGGCAAAAATTCAACTAGGGGCACTTAACTTTCAGAACATACTAAAACAACTAAACCTTGTCATAGGATCTAATCATACAAACACACAACAAACTCATGCAACAACTTTATCCGATCACCGAACCTTATCATGAAACACTTTTCAGCAGATACCATATCATTGTCTATTGGATGATCCAAAAATTTGAATATGTATGAAATAACAGTATTACATGTTTGACCAAAAGGTTGTTTGATTTTTGATATCATAACTCTAGAGCACAATCGATGATGTACTGAACTAGAGTGGCAAGGAACGAGAATGATTTTTCTTTGTCTGCTGTCTTGAGGTTAACGGTCAATCTGATGCAAATATGTCACACGACATGATGACCAAAGCAATATCATCGATGACAGTTCCACATTTGCATCAGAAAGTTGGTTAATCTTTGTTTGTTTATGCAAGAAATGCTCAGGTCATCTTGGTTCAATTATACCTCGATGCTTGTGTTTGCTTGCTATATCAAAATTCATGAAAGATGTACTCTGGTCATCATTGGCGCTAATTTCCCCTCTGATGCTTGTACATACTTCCAACATTTTAAATGTTCTATGATGATTCAAGAAGGCTTATAACAGGCTCAACAAACTGGTTAGTTTCATTTAGTTGCATATTTGTTAAATCATTATATATATCTGCATATTGGATTCACATTAGTGTTTTGAAAGGCTGAATGAAAACATTAACGGTTGTCATAAAGTTTTGAACTCTTTGTGGAGGACATTTGGACATTTGATTCATTTTTTCATTATCACTATCGTTTTATCATTCTCATTTATCCTTCATTATTATTTTATCATTATCATTATCATTTTATCATCATCATTATCATTTCTCGTTATCATTTTCATTTTATCATTATCATCATCATTCTCATTCATTTATTCATCATCATCATTTTCATTCATCCTTCATTATTATTTTATCATTATCATTATCATTTTATCATCATCATTATCATTCCTCGTTATCATTTTCATTTTATCATTATCATCATCATTCTCATTTATCATTCATTCATTCATCATCATCATTTTTCATTTATCCTTCATTATCATTTTTATCATTTATCATTTTATCATTCATTATCATTTTTATCATTATCATTATTGCCATCATTTTATCATTATCATTTATCATTTCTTTCATTATCATTTCATTTTATCATTATCATTTTCATTTTATTATCCTCATCATTCTCATTTCTCATTCATTCATTTTATCATCTATTTTATCGTTACCATTTCTCATTCAATCATTTTATCATTATCATTTTATCATTTATCATTTGCTATTATTTATCATCATCATCTCATATCATTTCATTACCATTCCACATTATTTCATCATCAACACATTACCATTTTCATGACATAAACATTACCAAACATATCATTTATCTTTTCATCATTATCATTATCAGTATCCCATTCATTATCTATCATTTTCCTATCACAATTCCATGATGCATTTCATATCATACTATTCACTTCTACATTTGCTACAAAAATTCAAACATCAACAAACTCATATATACATCATTGCAAATCATTGCATCTACATCATCCATTCAAATCATATCATTAAATCATCCTACATTATAAGATTAGTCCGCAAAAATAATAAAAACATATCAAAATCCATCTCATATCATACATGCATAAAAGTAACATCCATATCACATCACAAATGCATTAACATATCATCATCAAAAGAGACATCGCCGCTGCATATCATCACTCATCAAAATAATACAAATGTCCAATGTCCAATGAAGCTAAAAGGTTCAAAACATAATACATAAGATATGATCAAAACACAATATACATGCCTTGCATATGTGCAAAATATATCAACCTCAAACAACTAGCTCGTGGATGCCCCTGAAGGAGCTGGTCTGAAAGGAGGCAGCCTGCCACTAGTCCCTACATCAGGATCTTGTCGAGGCCCTGTAACCTCTCTGCCATGTGTCGATGTCCGTGATCGGGTCCTCATCCTGCTATGTGATCGGGGATAAGGCTCTTGCCGCTCAGGAGGGCATAGCTCCTCATATTGAACTCTGTAATACTTAGCCTTTCTAGCTGCCTCAAATCCCTCTGCAATGGCCTCTCATAATGAGGTACTCTCTATGGTACCCATCAGTCTCTGTGCCACAGCCTCGGCCTTCAGTGCTCGCCGTCTAAGGGCATCCCTCTTTACTACCAACTATGCCACTTGGGAATCAGGGGCAGGCATCTGAGCCTGTACCTGTGCCTGAGCCTGAACCTGTGTCTGAGCCTAAGCCTGTATCTATGTCTGGGCCTGTGCAAGCTATGCC
>VDFB02341982.1:0-10807 GCA_007258455.2 Sequoia sempervirens
TTATTTTAAGAACTATTGGGACAATCTTTATTTTTGATTTTTTCATTAATAAACCTTCCCAATTGTTTTAAGAATTCTTTCTTTGCAAATGTTCATTCTTTTTTGCCTGATATGGATGCATACAAGTAGTTACTAGTAACAACACGATACGGATGCTTACAAAGCCTGTTACTTTAATGCACAATTTATGCAAAAATATAATCCTTCTCATGTAAACTGATTACAGTCAATTGAAAATGGGCTAGCAATTGACAGTACTATTATTTCTCGACTAAAGTCTTTACCAGGGAAAACTAAGTTTTATTTCACTTGGGTTAGTGACAATCCTATATTCTGGTTACATGCCTGTAAAAGTCTCTCAATTTCCTAATCATTTTGAATGCCTTATGCTATAATAATTTTCTTGTAGTACATTATAACATCAGAACTAATTTTAACTGTTTGAAATATGTAATTTGTAGGTTAAAAATCTGTGACGAAAGTTCCTTTCCTCTTCCTGTTACTCCATGCATGCTTTCCTTGTTTGGGATAACATCCATGAATCAATTTGCTTTTAGCAAAATCAAATACAGAAACTTGAATGGCATAGACTGACGTGTTTCTTTCCCTCTGTAAATAAATATGAACATTATATATTTATTAGAATAGAAAGTACAACTTAGGCATGTGAAAAACCATTTGCTTATGCAGGGGCAATCCTCTCATCATGCACTTTTAATACATGTAAATGGCTAAATGTGTTTTATGATTTTATTCCCCTCTCAATCTTTAATTGATTTCTAGTTTCTTCTTCCGTTTTTTCAACACCTATAGTATAATAATATCTTCTTCATTGTCAGTTATTCGTATCTTCCATCATTTTATTCTCTAGTGTCCTCTGCCATTTGATGGTATCTTTCCGTAATCTTTGCCCGTTTTACTTTATTCTTTGTTAAGCCTTCTTTACGATCACTATAAACTATGCAGTCAATATTACTCCTCAAATAGATGCACAATTCTCCGCCACATTTTTTGGTTTGTTTATTAGTTTGCAACAGTTTACTTAAATCCAGACATTTTTGTGTTTTTTTTCATGATAGTTTTGTGAACTTGCACATTTCTTAATCTTAGCTCCTTTTATATACGGTTCTTAGTCAAAGATTTTGGGTTTAGTTCTATAAATCTAGGGTTTCATTGCATAAATCCTCACCTAACTTAAAAATTAATAATTATACCTTATGCTTGATTTATCTTTTAATGGGTATAGGTTATGTGGCAATGAAACATTGTAAGTTGTGCAAATTGTCTCTTTCTCGTGCATGGGCCTTGTATAAAGAGGTTCCTAATTGTTATATTACACCATATTGGCAAAGATCCGGTATAAGATTTCCTGGTGTGGAGTGTGTCTGTTAAGCTCTAAGTGTATTTTTTATGTTGTAAAGCATGGGACTGCATTCATAAGTTCTGATATACCACTTATTCAAATCACCTAACATATTTTTGCAAACCACACATTCACAGGAAGACCTCGTGGCAGAGGAAGGGGTCGCAGGGGCCGGGGTTTTAGATCAGATGGACCAGTACAAGTACCGGGGCCTGCAACTGCATAAAAATAAATGGTCATCAATGCTAGGCTGAACGAATTGGATTATACTAGAGTGACGTTTATGAATTTGTGTATTCTAGTTGATGTTTGCATTTCACACTTTGTGAAGATTGCTTTTTTGTGGATATCTCAATTCATTTAAATTTAGGTTTTATAGAAAATCGAAATGTATTTTAATTAGAAGAGGACATTCTTTCATAATTTTACAGTGTATATGCCCTATTAATTCTAATGTTTTTTTTGGACATTATTGAATCTGTTTATGTGATCCTGCACCCTCTGCATTTGGACAGGATGGTATCCTTTTCAACAATGTCTAAATTATGTTGGTAAAAAGTTGATTTCAGTCCCATATCATAAAATTCTCTGTTTTCATTGAGTAAAAAATGGAGTTCCTTTTAAATTTAGATTCTCTTTTTGGCCGTACATTTGTATTTCAATGGTGATATTGAACATACACAACCTGTGTGATATCAGGTAGGAGCATGATTTGTTCCCTTTGAAGGTTTAACACGTTCAGTTTGTAATGTCACTTTTATTTCAAATTTTGGGTTTTCTGCTTTGACTCTATTGCTTATACCTGGGAGAATTTAATATTTGATTGGGCCATACTTACGTATGAGGAGATGATTGACTTAATGTGATATAAACATCCTCTGTTGGTTAGCAACTCCGTACTTGAAAGGTAACAGTAGCTTTGAACTACGAAGTGGGATGGATTATTGTAGTACTGAGTAGTTAAATCAGAACATCTACTTACTGAAAAGATATTTAACTTGAGATATAATACTCTGATATAAAGATGGTTAGCAACCGAACTTGATAGTCTCTCATCTTCAATGAAAAGCTCATTATGATAATTGTTTCTTTGAATAGTATAAAGTTATGTATTAGGCGATGTCTTTAATTTATATTACGATTTTCTGGATATGAAAATAAATTAACAATCCTTATTAGATTTGAACTATGATGCTGGAAGTTAAACCTTCTCATTTACTAGTGGGATGAGATATTTTTACAAGAAACTATGGTAGTGTAAGATGAATGTCTTATAATTGGGTCAAGCATTTTATAGGACAAAGCTTAGGCAGCATAGATATTTTTGATAAGAGGTCTAGCTACTCTTGAATTGTTTGAGTAGCCTGTCTCAAATAAGTGGCCTTGTTTGATCTAGAGCTAAGGATTCATGTGTGTAGATTATAAATACACTCAAAGGAACATACCGTCATCCTCATCATTTGCACATAACCATTTGAGCTACAACATATTGGTATATATAAATGTTCTTACTCTTATTAGAGCTACATCATATTGGTATATATGAATGTTCTTACTCTTCTTAGATAAACCTTAAATTTGAATTTTGGCAAGGGGCTCAATGTCTAATCCAATTATGATGAGTTAAGATGAGTCAAGAATGGTGAGCTAAGAAGATTCGAGAATGATCAGCTGAAAGGATTAGGAATGACCATCCGTTTGGTAAGGATTTAGTGTGGATGTATTTCTTTTCGTTTCAAATAGCATGGAGGTTAATGGTTGATTTCTTTTATACATTTCAGTCAACTTAATTAAACTAATAGTTGTGACATGGTGCTACATAAGCAGATTGCTTAGTACACTCATAATGTAGTAGTCTTATATTTAAAGATCATTTGAGATGACTACTAGTTTAGGCTATCTGACGCGATTAGTTAGAACTTCCCAAATCGCTGAGCAATGTTTTGATGCGATTAATGAAGTAGCCTTATATTTAAAACCATCCGACATTGACTAGCTAAAGCCATTTGACTCGATTAGTTAAACTCTCCAAACCATATCGCTGAGCAATTTATAATGCGTTAAATATGGATCCAACCATTTTTTGTGTTGAGTGCATTTGGTTGCAAGATATCAACGCAGGTAAGCCCTCCAGTCATTTCAAGCACAAAATGGCTTAACTGCTGGCATCCCTTTCAGTATTTATAATGTCTTGTATCAGTTTTATAGTTATCTTGCACTAAATAGATTGATTTAACAACCAGCAATTGTGTCCTTACCATACTTGTATTGCTTTCTCACCTAGAAGTGCTTTCTCACCTAGAAGTGAGTGAAAGAGCTTAGTTACAGCCCAACGGGATAGATTCAAAATAATAATTATAATTTATCTTTCATTTGAGAAACTCAGATGTGGGATTAAAAAAAGGATTTGCACTTTGTTGGTGGTCTTGTTAGTACTTGTTAGGCAATACTATTAACTAGCAATCACAGCTTAGTGTGCGATGGGCATGTCGAAGAAGTGTGGAAGGTCAATTAGGATAAGTTTTGATCTATTTTTTTCATATATTAATTATTAATTTTGTTCATTTGATAGGTCATTCAGCAAATAATGTTGTTTATAAAACAGCACCAATGGAGAAGCTATAGTTTCAAATCAATCCATGCATCCACTCTGCAAGGATCCAAACATGATTGTAATAAATCCTCTAAATCAGAATATAATCAGGCTCCAGCTACTGCCAACTTTATGTTATGTTTGCAATAATGGAGGGACAGAGAGAGGGAGAGATAGGGATAGAAAGGAGGACAGATATAGGGGGGAAGAATGAGAGAGGGAGAGAGAGAAGGAGAGGGGAGGGGGAGAGGGGTAGATAGATATGAAAGAGATAAATCTATAATATATATAAAATTGTTCCATAATCCTTTCATAAAATGAAGCTAACATAAAATAGTATAGTTTTATTATAAGAAATATATATTTGTATATAATTACTTGTATAGTATAAAAGTATGATAATATAAATATAGTACTTGTTATATAATTATAATTAATTCCACTTTAGTATTAAATTTTTTTATTTTTATAATTAATTTGACATTTACAAAATTTACTATAAGACATTGCTAGTATTTTTTTTAAGATTTTATGGATTTTTGATTTATTATTATTTTTATTGTTTAAATTACTAATTTTAAAATAAAATTTTGTCATAAAAAGTAAAATATATAATAAATGTTAATTTCTTTTTAAATTAATAATTTTTAAAATAAAATTTGAATATAAAAATAAAAATATATAATAGATGTTAAACTTAAGATTAAATCTTACCTCTCTTTTAAAGTAAACTTTCAAACTCTATATCAAATATGTTTTATTATTTTAAAGTATCATTTTTAATTAATTAATTTAATCACATACTTAATCATTATGTAATTTCAAAAATTTAATGGTTCACAAAATTTGATAGTTTATTATTACTAAAAATTGGAAAGAATATGTAAAAATCAATTCTTTCAAAAATATGCATACTTGTATTTAAATAATTTTGTACTCTCTTTCCAAATTAAAGGTTATTGTAATTTGATCACAATGACAACTATCAAATAACTTGTAAAAACGAATATAATTATTTAGAGATGAAAAATTTATTCCAATTATACTAACTTGTCACAATGACTACAAAATAACTTGTAAAAGCAAATATATATATATATATATATAAAAAAAAAACTTGTAAAAACAAATATAATTATTTAGAGATGAAAACTTTACTCCAATTATACTAACTCAAAATAGTAAATATAGTAACTAAAAATATTAACTATATTTAAAACTATAAATTAGAATTAATTATTAGATTGTGAAATAGTATTAAAATTAAAATATATCTATGAATGAAAGTACCTATAAAAAATTAAAAACAATCCAATGCATTTATAGTTTGTTGGAATTATTGGAATTTTCTTGCCTACTAGTTGACATATTAAATACATGATAAGCCTAGAATAGTGAGTAGACTTGAGTAGATTTATTGGAATGGTTTTTAAAGTTTTTTTTGGCTTTTAAAAAAAAAAATAATTATTTTATTCAGATATTTTAAACAATTGTTTGAAATATTTGAGAAAATTTTGTAAATAGAGTGATTTTTTTACATAGATACTCAATTTTTTTTTAATAGGTGAGTACTACCATACATTCAAATAGGGGCAATGACGTGCCCAGATATAAATTTAGACAACAAAAAGACAACTCTAGATATCAATTTGCCAGATGTTGGTGGATTATTGCCAAAAGGCCACCCAACTGAATAAGTCTTCGCAGGCTTCCTTCATTGAGCTAGGAATTGTTGAAGTAGGTTTCCTTCATTGAGCTAGGAACTGTTGAAGTACATATATCTGGCAAACGGCTCCAAATTTGCCTTCATGACCCCAACCCTAAACACCTCCCATGCATTGGTCATGAAATTCACTAACGCCTCCCTTTGAACTCGAGGAACCCCTTCAACATGTTCATCACCATCATTGTCTACCTCTCCCACTATTGTTGGGTCGAAGAACATACGCATAAAATTAACCCAACTGTTCGATCTCATTTCCATGGAAGCACTGGCGACCTCTTGGACGTTGGCCAACGCCACGAACCCCTTAAGCCATAACACCACCCGCTCCCTAGACTCGGTAATATATATCAGAGCACCAATTATGACTTCATAGAGATTACCTTCACACCAGTGTTGGTTTAAGTTTAGCACTACAGTAACCAAATCCACGATTGCATTATGCACCTCCTGGTTCTGAGTATTGAAGAGCCTCCTACATTGCACAACCATGGATTCCATGGCACACTGGCATAGGAGACCGAATTGAAACACCATTTTTGCACAGATACTAGCACCACAATCCTTCTGAGACCTGACTACTTGATCAAGATAGACACATCATGCCCCAAATCCATTCTAAATCTATCCTAACATGCATGGAGGTACTGCAATGCCTTGTCATCAAGTTCATGTGCCCTTGGAATGGGTGACAAAGGCATCTTGGTGAATCATGAGATCCTCTAAGATCACTTTTTGCAGACTTGGCCATTGTACCAGTGATGAGCTCATGACCATTTTTTTTGTTTGAACCGCTCCACGATTTTTCAGAAAGTCCGCGACTTTATTCGCTTCTCTGTAAACATGCGACAGAGAATAGTCTGCAATCTTTCCTAATGATTCTTTTATTGGTGCTATCCAATCGTTTATTTGCCAATTTTGGGATCTCCCTAATGTTATTGCCTGGATGCAAAGCATTGAATCCCCTTCTATCTCCACAGAATCGATGCCTTTTTGTATGCATATCTGCACTCCAATCCACAAAGCCTCCAATTCAGCGATGTTATTAGTGCATATACCTAAATTCTTCAAAGTTGCCCAAACACAAACGCCCGCTGAATCCCTAATTATGCAACCAACCTCGACCATTTTGGTGTTACCCTTTGTAGCCTCGTCAAAATTCAGTTTCCATTTTAACCTAATCTGTTTTGTCCAAAAAATCTCTTTCCTGTTAATTTTTGTTTTAGCTGCCACCGTGTGTTTCTTGGTTTTGAGCCTGCTCCACAACTTTTTGATTTCCTCATCCCATCTTGAAAACTTCAATTTGGGGCCTATATTGATTCTGTTATTCGCTGTCTCAATTATGGCATCCTGAATTTTTGTAATGAGTTGCTCTCGATTTAACGATTTCTCCTTAAAGATTTGTTTGTTCCTCTCCTTCCAAATATCCCAGGGATGGCGCCAAAATCCAAATCCCACTCCATAATCCATTCTTATTCATGATTGACCAGCTAGACATAAAATCCCAAAGGTTGCAATGTCTTGGGCCACGTAGACTAAAAGTTTGTTGCAACCAATCCTAGCATGATGTAGACACTGGGCAAGATAGAAACAAGTGACTACGTTTTCTTCTGCCTATTTGCAAAAGATACACCTTGTCGGGCTAGCAATTCCCAACCTCTTCAACCTCTCACCAATTAAGCATCTCTTGTGAAGTGCAGTCCACAAAAATGCCCCTGCCTTGGGTAGGACTTCATTTTTCCAGCAGAGTTTCGCCATCCAAGACTTGTCTTTGTTTTGTCTAAATTTAGATGATAGCCAAGCCTGGTCGAATAATCCTTGGATGCAGCTCCACACCAGATTATGGTATCTTCCCTATCAAACAATTTTATCGGCCTGCTATTAATTTCCTTACGTACCTCTTCAACCAGATCTTGTGGGAGTGGTAAAACAGTTAAGTTCACCCATCTTCAATTGCCTTCTAGTGAATTATCCTTGGGTCTAATGTAATCCACCATCGTTGTGCAGAAACCCGACTGCAGACTGTCAAAGTATTGATCCAAGTTGAAGAGTTCTACCTAGCTTTTATAACCACTCCATGAATCCAACAAGAAAAGAGCCTTCCTTCCATTCCCAATCCTCCATGATAAATGGCTCGTAATTAGGGGTCTGCAATTTGCAATTTATCTCCAAACCGCATAACCACCCACAAGGTTTGCGACAGTTAAAATTCGAGAGGGATCAGTGTTATCCAGGTATTTGTTTTGCAAAATCTGACACCAAATCTTGTTAGGGCTTATGTACATCTTCCACATAAGCTTGGCACCTAAAACATTATTTTGCAGTTGTATTTTGTGTAGCCCAGCTCCACCATCCTCCTTTGGCTTATAGAGCAAATCCCATCCGATTAACGAAATCTTTTTGACTGTCTTTGAGCCTTCCCACAAGAATTTCTTCAAGATTCCCTTCAAATCGTTTTCAGTTTTCCCCGGGACTTCAAAGCAGGACATGGCATATATTGGGATTGCCAATAAAACTGCTTTTGTCATGGTTATTCTTCCAGCCAGCATAAGCCAGTTATTTTTCCATGCCATGGCTTTGTTTCTGCACCTTTTGACTACTTCGCTCCAGTGTTTTGCTTTGCACGTTCCTTTAAAGATTTGTCCCCAAGGAATTTGGATGAGAGGCTCCCTTTTTTAATGCCAAGTATAGATGTTATGGCTTGTAACTGAGGTCTCGTGTTGAAGAAGTATACATTCAATTTGTCTTTGTTCATCTTTTGTCTTTATTATAGTTCATATTCCAAAAGTACGACATTTATGCATCTAGCTTCCTCCATGCTTGCTTCCCCTAGCAGGGTTGTGTCATCAACAAACTGTGTGTGAGTAATTGGGTCTGTGTTAGGTGCCACCATTATCTCGTGCCATTCATGCTATAGGCATCGTTTCTTTATTGCACAGCTAAAGGATTCAACCATTATCACAAAGAGAAATGGTGATAACGGGTCGCCTTGTCTAAGACCATTGGTGGCCCGGAAGAATCCATGAAGTGATCTGTTAACCACAATCGAGAAACAAACCGATGAGATACATTGAAAAATCAAGTTGCACCATTGACTACAGAAACCTATCCATTTCATTATTTCCATGAGAAAGGGCCAACGTACCTTGTCATAAGCCTTGCTTACATCCAATTTAATAATCATCCCAGCTTGCTTGCTCAATCTTAGAGTGTGAACTGCTTCTGAAATGATCAAAATGCTATATGTTATTTCCTTGCTAGGTACAAACCCATTCTGTTCCATCAATATGATCTTGTCCAACAACGGTTTTAATCTGTTGGCCAATACCTTCACCGCCACATTGTACAAAGTGTTGCATAGTGAGATAGGTCTAAAATCGCTGAAGGAGGAACACTTTGCCTTCTTTGGAATCAGAGCGATAACTGTATTGTTTAGATCTTTGACGAATCGCCCGGATTTCTGGAAATCTTCTACCAACTCCCATACCTCATCTCCCAGGAAGCTCTAGCAATTTTGGAAAATTATGGCTGTGAATCCGTTTGGGCCCTACGCCTTATCCGGGTGCATCTGGAATAATGCCTTATGAACCTCATCCTTTGAAATTTGCGCACATAGCCTCATGTTATCCTCGTTGCTTACCCTAGGGCATATTAAATCTAGGAATTCCTTACTGCATTCTTGAGGAGATTGCTCGCCAAGAAGGCTTGCAAAAAATTCACACGTTGCCTTGCCAACCTCCACACCACCACTAACATGCTGATCGTTTCGATTTTGTATTGCATGGAAAAATTTAGAATTAGCATCACCTTCGCTTAACCAAACCTCCCGAGATTTATCCTTCCAATAAATCTCCTCCCTCTTCAGAATTTCAGCAAGTCTTTCCTTCAAAATTTTTTCTCGGTAGTCTTCGATCAACCTGCAGATTACTTCTTCATTAAGGGCTTCCAATTCAGCTTCCACCTTTGCTTTCTCAGCAAAAATATTCTAGAAATGAACCCTATTCCACTCCTTCAATTTTTGTTTGATCACCTTCAATTTTTTGACCAGTATGAAGCTGATAGATCCTCCCACCTTTGTTTCCTTCCACCAGTGTTCCAATAGCTCCAAGAGGTTTGGGTCCCGCCACCACATATTTTGGAATTTAAATCTTGTTTTCTCCGGTGCCCCTCCACCAATTATCGAGAGCTCTACAGGGTAATGGTCAGAGATAGATACTGGTAGACACCTTCAAACTGGAGTTGACCGAACTGGGCGGAATCAGGAATTGATCCAATTGCTCCGCAATGGTTGTGAAATCTTTGCGTCTATTGGTCCATGTGAAAATTCCATTTTCTGTGGGACAATCCAATAATCCACATTTTGCCACGAAAGACTTGAAATCCACGATGGGCTGTGAAACACTTCTAATCCCGCCACTTTTCTCTGACAGTTCTAAAATGGCGTTGAAATCACCCCCACAACCAGTTCATCCTTGGAAAGGGGACTAACAAAGTCCAATACCATTTTCCAAAGAAGAGCCTTATCTACTGTTTTTGTTGGACCATAGATATTAATGATTATGAAACTACTGTTTAAACTTAAATAAAAAACCTTCGCCACCAACCAATTCGTAAAGGAGAATAATATTTCTATTGACACCTTTGCTACCTTCCATAACATGCCTAAGCCACCTGCAGAACCATAAGAGTCTTGGAAAAAGCCTTCCCAAGAACGACATTAATTAAGGAATTTCGAACTCTCCTCCCCTGATAGTTTTGTCTCCTGTAACATAATGATACTACTGGTAGTCATTTGTAGTTGATGCCTAACTAGGCATCATTTTTCAGGGGCCTTTAGGCCCATGACATTCCAAGTGGTAATCTTCATTGCTTCCCAAGGGAGGCATTCCCTCCTTTGGTACTCAATTTTTTTGTAATACTGGTATATTTTTTAGCCATTGCTTCCTCCTCCTTTAGTTGTTTGGAGGATTTCCTACCTCAAGAATTAACAGAGGTGCCAACTTTGCCCAGACCCAATTGATTGATTGCTGATTGAGAAATGCACCTATCATCGATTATGTCCAACTCGTCTTCATGTCTACATTTGAGTCTAAGTCCTCGCTCGCCCTAGAAGCAATATCTGCCTCAT
>VDFB02341983.1:0-47606 GCA_007258455.2 Sequoia sempervirens
AACCCTTTATGAGAATCTTCATGCGGTATTTCTCCCATGGATGGTTACCATCCCCTCATCGTTGTTTAGCAGAAAAACCTTGATTTTGTCCTGCATTGTAGGTTCCACAACATGCATCGCCTCCTTTTGAGCGAACACCAAGTCAAAAGTGCTTGCGGGTGGACACCGTTGGAACTCCAAAGCTTCCTAGAATGAAACCTAAGTTTGAGCACCATTTGTGGGCTTGACTATGCAAACTGTCATCTGTGGACTGCCATCCCTTCAAGGTCATTCCTCTGTGGAAAACATATAACTGTGACCTACAATTTACCTTCGTAAACCGAAAAAATGATGAAACTCTGAGGCACAACTCCTTGACATCCAAGCCCTCTGTGGGTTCCGCAGTATGGACTTCCATATGCAAGTCGTCATCCCCTAAACACCGGTACTTAATGGCCAATCCTCAACATTTTTCCACTTTGCGGTACCTACATACCTCAAACTAGTAATAACATTGAAGACTAATACAACAACTTCAAGTGCCTTGTAGCTAATTCTCGCATGTGCCTAATCATTTTATAAGAAATTTAATTGCCAAATGAACTATGCAAAAATTTCACTGCAGGTGGCTACTTGTGGAACTCCACCACCCCAACACCGTCCTACTCCTAGTTGCTTCTAACGACTTCCATATAGGGGAAACCTACATCCCTGAGCCCACATTTTCCAAAATTTTCCAAATCCACTCTAAATGTTGAATAATGATGAATTTTATGAACTTTTGATGATGTAGGGATGGATCTAACCTTGAATTTGCAAATTTTAGTTGATGTTTTCCTCATTATATGTAAAAACACTTATTGTGCTCTGTGTGTAGGATTTATGGAACCAATTGAGGGAACATCAGTCAAGCTCGTGGGAAAGGAAAATAAGGGAAAGAAGCCTGCAAGAATGCCAAGGGGAAAAAAGGAAAAAGAAGAAATGAAGTATCAATTCCACGAGGTGGATTGCACCTCTAAGCTTGCCTCTACATGGCACACAGTGTCAGATATAGACTTGGGACATGTGAATATTGATGAGTTCAAGCAAAGGGTAATGGTCAACCCTACTATGGAAGATGTCCAACGAATCAAGCGAAGTGGCCCCGCAAAGACAGCCACTTCCCTCCAACACGAATTGCCCTTGAACTGGTCATGGCTTGTTGGGAGTGCTACCACTCCAACAAAAAATCATTGATAAAGATGGAAGAGTATTCGAAGACTTGTCTGCCAAGTCTATTGGCAAGATATTTGACATCGATCTCGACGTTTGATAAGATGGAAGAGGTAGAAAAGGAATTTGTTGAAGGAATGTGGAAATAGGACCCCTTGGCATGCAAAAGAACAATCAACCAACATTGGTTGAAGGACAAGAGGGGTAGTGCCAACAAGTTACCCAAAAACTATTCATAAGTGATTTCTTGAAGGAATACCATGACTTGGTTACTCTTCTGAGAAGAGTAATGGGTCTGCCAACAACTTCCTTCTTTGAAGAGTGGATGTTCTACTTCATAGAGGAGATCATCCAAGGTGAGGCCAAGTTTGACTGGGCCAAAATGATCGCCGAAAATATGCACAATCAACTTATGGCTATAAAGAAAAACTCTCAATTTTATATGACCTCGTATCTAGTCTACCTCCTCATAGAGAAATTCTTGTATAAAAGACTCTTCTATGCAGGCCCACTGGGGACAAACAAAGGAGAGCTTAATGTTTATGACTGCTATCCTCAACTACAATACAAAAAATTCAAGGAGTACAAGAGAGTAAAAGATGCCTTCATTGGACACATAATCAAACTCCCAAGAGGAGATTTTGAGAGGGTTTCACACAATGCGAAGGCCTTCATAAGGGGATTCAAATATTTTTTCATCTGGATCCCAAATTTTACTTACATTAGAGCTAAAGGGTTCTCAGGAAGACCCTATCTGTTACCATGCTACCCCAATGACAGTATAATCTTGTTGGAAGTCTCTCAACAACTACAAATGCCCAAACATTATTGAGTAACAAGCATCAAGTTGGCATTCCATATCCCCTAACCTTCAGGAAAGGAATGTAGTCTTACCCCACCACCCAATGTGTCAAATACTCAAATAAGGAGCTTGCAAAGTACAACTTGGACCCCCACACAGACTGAGGAAGGGTGGATCCTCATGGAAAGCTAAAGAAATGGGTTGGGAGGCAATATGCTCATCAATCCCATGTTGAGGAATTTTGGGCCAATTGCAATGATGACAAGGAAGTGTGAATGAGGAACTATATGAGAATGACAACCCAGTTTGTGAAGTCAGTAAATCTATTCCCCGTGCCTGATCAGATAGTGGAGGAGGATGACAATATTATTGATGATAGATACAATGTTGTGGCCAACTTGCTTCTACCTATCATTGATTGGAATGAAGAAGAGGTCACTGACCTTGACATCCTCACCTGACCCATTGAAAATAGAATAAGGCAATGGGTAGATGAAAAAAAATTTCAACTCAAGGAACAGGGCATCGAGTTGACATATGGCAATCTTGAGGAAAATCTTGAAAGTGAAACTGACAGTGGTGCAACCATTGGCTCATCAAAAGAAACTCCCAAGTCCCCACCAATGACAAGATCTAAAAAGAGGAAGGATGTACCCTTAGCATAATCCTAAATAAAACATGTACTCCAAGAAGCTAACTGAAGGGAAATCATCTAAAATGGTGAAGAGAATGGGGACATGTGTCCTTGAAATCATCTAAAAGGGTGAAGAGGAAGAAAGAAACCAAGCAGCCACACTCAACACATACCACATCTACTCCCACTTTCGCTCCTACTGTCGCTACTACGGTTGCCACTCCTCCACCTTCCACTTCTCAAGCTTTTCCCATCCCATCTCTGCCTACGGTGGACATCTCAGTCCACCTCACATACACCTCACCGACTACTCAAGTAATGGTACTTGACTCCTCCTCATCTAGTACTTCCCTGTTATCATCTTCCTCACTCCCACCTCCATTTCCCACATTCTCTACTATGTCGCCATCTATGCCCTCAATTTCTATGCCACCGCCTATCTTGCCACAAGCTTTTGTAGCATATATGTTGAATGTACCTATTGAACTTCTAGGGGTGATCCTCAACCCCAAGGTTCAAGCTCTGATGGCTCAAATTGTTGTTTCCCTACCTCTTCCCTCGCCACCTACCGAGCCACTAAAAATGGAGGCCACCATGCAGATCTCATAAGAGATGGAAAGACTCCACACAAAGCAACATAGGGAGGCTACAAAGGAGATAGCTTATGAGCCCAAAGATTTTGATCTAGATGATTATTTTGAGCACCCAAAGGGTGGGCTACATATAAACTTGGATAAAGTGGCTTCTAATGAGGATATGTCACATACTTTTGGAGAGGATTCTAAGGCTCTAGACGAGTGTTATGTGATAGAAACATCAGATCCAGAGCCAAATGAAGAGCCACCACAACAATACAAGTATGCAGATAAAGAGGCTACTTCTAAGAAGCGTTGATCTGGGGAAGAAAAAGGGGATATTGACACAGATGCGAAGATAATCGAAGAGCCTCCACTAACTGGCCAAGAAAAGGGCATGGTCCAAGAAGAAGAAGTACCTCTAAAAAGGGAGGAAGAGAAAGAAAAATGAGAAGATAAAGTTTCCCAAGAAAGGAGTTCCAAGCCTGGGCATATTGTCGATATTGCATAGGAGGAAGAAAGAGCACCCCAAGAAGAAAGTGTCACTGAAGAAAATGTTAATGTGGAGATTATTGGGACTGATATTAAAAGGAAAGTCACACCTGAAAAGGAACTAAGTGAAGAAGAAAAGCATGATGGAGAAATTCCAAGTGACAAGGAGGATCAGCCTTGACATGAGCAAGAAGAGGAAGGTGATCATGAATCACCCAAGGGTCAAACTGAGGTTCCTAACTAGTTGGAGCAGTAGTTGAAGAAGAAAAATCATGTGGTTGTCAACCAAAAAGTGCGGCTAGTGGCAATCCTGGCTCAGACGCAAACAAGGACTAGAAAGGAGAAGAAGCCTGAGATCTACTCTCACATCACGGTGGATGCTTCCAGATCTTGGACACTATAGGTTGCCACTCCAATAATCGGTGGAGGTACAAGGACCGTGTAAGGGAAAGAATATCAAATATCCACAATTAACCTAGGCCTGGCAACCGACGAGCAGAAAATAGATGAATTCCAAGGGTTTGTTTCCACCATCATGTAGTAGATGAATAAAGACCAATCCACCAAAGGGGAGCTAAAAGCGCAAGTGGCAGAGTTGACTTCATATATTCAATAGTGGACATCCACGAAAGAGGAGACTCCAGTAGAATTGTTAGCACCGCCTTCACTGCTCTCAAAAGAAGATATCAATAAGATGGAGAAAAGGAAGAATTGGACCAAGGCCATGACCGATTGGTTCAACAAATTGATATCGAGCGATAAGGGAATTGACCATGCAGTCGCAATGTATAACAAGTATCTGAGCTTGGGAAAAGATATAAAATATATGATGAGCACCTATAAGGAGTTCCTAGAGACATATAGGATCACTTATGCTAAGTTGGAGTGTATCCTCAAGCTTCAACGAGATATCTAGGAAAAGGAGATGGAAATGATGAAAGAAGATCACTAGTTGGTGGAAACCTAGTTAATGAACTTGAAATATAGAAAAGAAGTTTTGGAGAATATCTTGCATGACCTCAAAGTTGATCATGAGTGGGCTGCTAAGCATCAAACAGATAGTGCAGAATATTTGAAGTTGATGACTGATTTTGAGGTGCCCGCCTTAGAACTAGATCCAAAGAGAGTCAAGCCTTTGCTCCATAAGAAAATGGAGCAAGAAGCTAGTGACACACTATCACCAGACTTTATGGACTTCATTGCAAGGGATTTTGTCTGAACATAACAAATGATTCAGGCTGCCTCAAATTTTATGGAGAATCGAAGAGAAATTATTAAGAGAATCAAGAGGATGTCCTTCCAAATCCTCAAGTTTGAGCTCTCTAAGGAGAAAAAAATTATAGTTGTGTTTGGAAAGTTCATGGAGTACGCAAATGCCTAGAAAACAACTGGAAATCCCATCATAGATGATGAACACTTGTCAAAATAGCTATAAAGGATGGCAGTCACTACATGACAAAACAACTACAGTGTCAGGACCACTAAATGACAAAATAGGGAAGAACACAAAGGTCTATTTTTATATTGCTATATATTTGTGGGTAGGTGAAACCCTAATGTAAAATGAATTTGATCCACACAATGTTAATGAATTTTATCCATTCATTTTTCTTTTGGAAAACTATAAATAGGGGCATCCTCTCATTTTCAAGGAGAGTGATGAGTTGTTGTGTAAAGGAATGTTGTAGAAAATTAATGAGAATAATATTATTTGATGGATTCTTGTGTTTTCTTATCATATGTGGATGATTCATTCTCCAATCTTAGATTTTATCTTTGTTGTTCTAGTTTTAAGTTGCTTTTAGTTGTTAGTTCATGTTGCACTTTAATAGTGAAGAATGTTATGGTGTTGATATCTTGCTTGCTCATACATTTTGTTGTTTATCGATGATGAACAATAGTGTAAAGTTAGTTTGAGCATTATTTATATTGTTGCACTTAAGTTCAGTTATTGTTCACCCTTTCGTGGTGAATGGATAGTTGAAAATCTGTAAACCTTAGCAGATTACACTTGTTTCATGAGTCTGTAGACTACTCTTGGTTAAGTAGAACTTAGTTTTAGGAAGTCTGTCCACTGTAGCATCATCCTTTGTTACTATTCAACATTAGTTGTAGATCTACTAAACTTCTTATCCCTTTTCCCTTTTTACCTTTGAAATCTAAAGTTTAGACAAAGTTCTAGCATCACAACAAAGCTAAATCCGATGATAAAGGAGGAGTTTTAGTTTGTTGTCTTGAACTTGCAACAGCTGTCCTACATTTCCAAAATTCACAAAACTCCTTTTGCAGACCCAATTCCCTCCAAAATTAATGAATCATAAATTCCCTTTGTGATTAACAGTAAATCACATCAACCAATTGAACTATTCCAAGCTTAGTCATGACTTGACACCCAAGAGACCTTGGGGTGATTTCTAAAACTTAGTCGCAAAAATTATCTTTCAAGAGAGGCATTGCACTTATGCATTTTCTATGTTGAGAAAGTGTTAAAACACCCATCAACAGAACTGGTGCTAAAAGGAGGACAGCTAGGGTAAGCTAGATCGAATTGGGTCCTCTTCCCCTCAAAGGTTTCATAGAGTGCTTAGATCCACACCAAACAAGGGAGAATTCCAGTCGTTAAAGACCCCTACTAAGGCTAAGAGAGCCAAGAAAGGGGAAACATCAGGTTCAGCCCCTCCCAATCGACCTCCATCCCCTCCATCTCCTTCCATCCATCCATCTCATTCCTCCCCTTTACTACCAACAACACCTCCATCCTTCCATTCGTTCCAAACTTCCTTTTCACCCTTCACTTTCCCCAGGAAAGGTGTTGTCCCAGCCCTTGCATCGCTCTTCCAAGGTGCTGCCCCAGCTACAGTCCCACTTCAATTCCAAGTCACTTTAGTATAGCAATCACAGCCTTTGCCTCCCACAATGGCTTGGTTGGTAAATAACCCTTCCCCATTGTACTTCAATGATTATCACGATATTCCCAAGAACCTGGAAGGATTTTGTAGCAAGTTCTACCCACATGATCTGCAAAGGACAACATAAGAGCACATTAAAATCTTCTAAACAACCTTGAAGGACATGCAAATTGAACATGAAGATGTGGCTTGTAGGATCTTCCCTTACTCATTGGGGGATTAGTATTTCTATTGGTACATTCATTTGCCAACTGGATCCATTACTACTTGGGACCATATGAAGAACACATTGTTGCAGAAGTTCAAAGTTCCCATCAACCCCAATGAATTATATCAGGAGTTCATGTATGTTAGAAGGGAGGTCAATGAACCAATCATCTCGTTCAATGACTAATTTCATAGGGCTTTCATGAAGTTGCAGCCGCCCTATGTGGTTGATGATTCCCCTGTTCGACTAGTGTATTATGCTTCCTTAGATAATCTTACATCTTCCTTGGTCAAAAGGATGCACCCGTCACCTGCCAGGTTAGTGGATGCATATGCAGAAGCAGTCACAACAAGCACAAACTTGGGGTAGCATATTGCAGGTCCATTTCCCTCATTAGGACTAGGTGTTCACCCAACTCAAATCCAAGGGCTTACCCATGTCTTGGCCCATCAAACACCTATGTTGAATCAAGTCCCCCAGATGCCAATAGTGCCACATTCAGAGCAGCCATTGAACCAAATGCCTCTAGTGCCTCATTACTTGTAGCCTTCACAACAACAAGCTTATGCTCAACAACCTCAAGTGTTTTCATACCTACATGGATTTGAGTTCCCAACTGCACAACTGAACCAACATGTGACCAACCTGTATTCCTTTAGAATTTAGTGCCATGGTAGAATAATGCTGAGAAGGATTAGATTGATGAGCTAACCAAACTAGTCAAGAAGTTGTCTATAGAGATGACTCATTTGAGAAATCAAAACAACCAGTTACAAGCTTCTCAAAGGAGCATTCAAGCCAACCTTAACCGAGACAACTGTGATTCCAGTGCTTCTGCAAGCTAGAATTACAAAAGGGGGGAAAATCCAAGGTAGGGATTTGAAAGGAGGCCTTCACAAAGGCAAAACAAAACTTGGAACAATAGGCCAAACAACGAAGGCACTCCCACACCACTCAACCAACCTAGTGGTGCTGATAAGTCTACAAGTAGAGTCTACTTGGTTGAGGCTGCCTTGTCAAGGAGGTGTCAAATCCACAAGACCAACAAGCATTCTAAGTTGGATTTCCCAAAATTCCAAACTGCCGCAAAAAAATTTCAAGTGAAAGTCCAGAATGTAGTTGATGGCTCAAGCTATAGAGACTTGGTTCCTTCATATCCATACGATTCCTTGGTGCTAGTGTTCAACCAATATCCTTTCCCACAAAGTGAAAGCAACATGCTCGAGAAGGAGGTTACGCCTAAAGATGAAGAAGCGAAGGAGGTAAGTAACGAGAGCTCCTTATCTCAAATTTTTGATTGAATAGTTAATGGTCCCATAGATGAGGAAGATCCACATGAGGATGAAGTCCAAATGTTCCGAGCAACCCCATACAACTTAAGGAATATACAAGTTGGAAATTCTTTCACTACCTCCACCCCTCCCAAGAACCTTGAAATACTCTGCCTAATCCTAATGCCAACAACAATCCTACTTAAGAAAGAAAGTTAAAATGTTGCAAGTGTTTGGTAATTTTGAGCTAGTTGTGAAACAAGTTAGGAAGCTATACTCCTATCATGATAGAAGGTTAGCAAACTATAGGCACAGGGTATGAGATCTTATAGAGGGCTTAGATGCATTCAATATTTAGCTAATCCCTTGTAGTAAGAATCATATCGTCAATGCATTAGCCCAAGCAGCAAGTACCCTCCATCCTCTACCCTTGATCGGCTTAAAGAAATTCACTATAGAGCTCACCTCTACCCTGTCAGTGCTAGACAATTTCACCCACTTCTAGGTGTTTAATGATGATAAACACATTCTAGACTTCATCACAAGCTCTAACGTATTTGCAACCCAAATCATAGATGAAGCAGAACCAGAAGAGGTTGAACTTGACATAGAGGGGGTGATCAATCTAAAGAGAAACACAATACCATGAGGCATGGTCCAATTGGAAAGAATATTTGATTTGGATCAAATAGGGGATCAGGATCAACAAACTAAGAAAAAGTCAATAGACAATCAACAAGACACTCACAACATGGGCATGACTAAAGAATTTTAAAATGTTTTCATTGACAAAGTTTGCACACCAGAGGAAAGAAAAGGGATCATTAATGCCTTGCACATTTATCATGGTGTAATTGATTGGGGATATGATGACCTGAAAATATATGATACGTCAATTATCACTCATATCATTCACCTTAAGCCAGATGTGAGACCTTTCTAGCAGCGTCAACGCACAATCAATGCACTAGTGGAGCATATTGTCTTCAAATAAGTTAAGAAGTTGTCTACCTGAATCATATTTCCCATTAGGAACTCCATGTGGGAGGAAAATTTGGTTCCGTTCAGGAAAAAGAATGGGAAAATCAGACTGTGTGTGGACTCAAGAACCTAAACAAAGCTTCTAAAAAGGATAACTATTTTATGCCTTCACTAGATGAGGTATTGCAGATAGTAAATGGGTCTCAAATGATGTCGTTTCTTGATGGCTACTCCAAATACAATCAGGTGATGGTACAATATGAGAATAGGCACAAAACAACATTCACCACAAAATGGGGAACTTTTGCATACCAAAGAATGTCATTTGGATTGATCAACACGACGACTACATTTTGTAAAGGTATGTCAACCTTACTAAACATAGAAATATCGAAGAATATTCACATTTCCAATTTAAGATATTGATACAAAAATGATATCCATATAAGAATAATAAAATCATATATATATATATAAGATTGCTACCAAGCAAATACAATGTCGAATGTAAAATTTTACATCAGGTAATGTTACAACATCTATTTCAATGTTACATATGCAAGTACATATCAATGATTACATCAAGTTCTCAAATTAAGTTACAATTGGCTATGCAAGCCATACAAAGTAATACAAGAAATGTATATAAATATCCATGTGATGATAAATCCCCGGTGCTCGACAACCATGACACTGCTTTGTCTTCTGCAAAGCTAACACCAAGAGTGGGTCCAAGCGCCTTTTTTTCCCAACCACAAAGTATAAATACTTCCCCAGATTTCTTCCTAGCTCAAAGAAAACTCTGACCCTATGCAAGGAGCCTAGCAACCCGGAATGGAGAAGCAGGGGGGAACTCTTGATGCAAGTTTGATGCCTATATGCACTCTAATCTAGAATGACATAACTCTTGCATGCAAGATGTGGCAAAGACTAATATCGATAATATCTAGGCTTTTAAAATTTCATCTATTTCACTAGTGCGTATGCTTGGCCAAGCAACAAAATAACAAAAAGTGATAGTTTTGAAAAGGGAAACTATCTCTGTATATCCACACTTGTCCCGGAAGTGGTTTCATAAAAGAATACATGTAGTAAGAATGGTTTCAAGTTTATAATATTTCAAGTGTTTTTTGTTTATTCAGCTTTTTCTAACACAGTTTCATCATCAAGTTTCTAAATGTTTATAAGTTTTCGATATCATTGACAATGAAATATCAAATAAATAATTGTTCAAAGCAAATAACAATTTTGCTATTTAAATTCTTATGTTTCACATAAAAAGATAGTGTTTTCATTGGTTTTACTATTGTCTGATTGAATTTCAATAAAAACTCATAAGTCATCATACATGTCAAATATATTCATAACAGATTTGAATTACTCTTCAGAATTTTAAATATGTACATGTATATATATGTATATATGTATAAATATATATATTCGCATATATATATATATACATACATATATTCAGGAAAATGTATATATGACAAGAATGAAACTCAAAATTTACACTTATCATGCAGATTTTTATATCAAGACATAATTATAAATCAGAATATATATATATATAGATAGATAGATATATTCAGCAAATTACAATTATAATTTGACAAGTAGAAGTTGTATAAATTCAATTTTTGCATATTTTAATTTGTACTATTTATTTACATATATAAACATATACATATGTATATACGTATATGTATGTAATACCCAAAAATTTCTACCAAAATAGAGTTAAGGACAAAACACAGATTTCAAATTTCGCTTACAACACGTGACTAACTCACACAATTTTGTTTCCAAAACACAATTAATAAAAACCATAACAACATCCAACCAATAAATTATAAGAACTCGACCATCTACACATTTGTTTTGACAATCATGGTTGAGTTTCAAATGGAGATATGGGATCCACATCACCAAGGTAGGCTTGATTAGTTCCACGAAAACATCAATAATCCCATACTTGGTTCAAGTCATGAGTTAAGCAAATAGAATTTATATATCAATGGTATTTTTAAATAATAATAAAAGAACAAGCCTAGGGGGTAGACCTAATTCCTCGGGGGCTTGTCTTAGATGACCTTGCCTACGTATATACTTCGCAGAGGAACCGTAGTTCAGCAACTGGACTTCAACCATCTCACACATAGTTGGATAGCAAGGGATATAAACCACTAGGTTAAAAAGATGTCCTAACATCAATCTTATTCATAACATTAATTCACACAACAATGATAATGTTAACAACTCAAAGAGAGACTCCTAAACAAATAGACCTTGATTATAAATATTGGGCTAACGCCAATGGATGACTTCCCAATTAACCATACCTTAAGTAATATTTAATAAAGAATACATTAAAGGCAGTTTTAAATACACACAAATCAGAATATTTCCCTGTAGCAGGAGTTACCATTAACACATAAGACCCTATTAAATTCGTGGAACGCATTTTCTATTTGGTTTTTCATATCTAACAATCATTGTTTAGTAATACCTATCAGATCAATAAGGTGGAACAATAATGATTAGGGAATCCATAGATATAGTATAAACACTAATGAGAAACCCATTTTGACAACTAGGGAAATTATAACAACACATTGATTTAATTTTATTCAAGTATTCAAGATAACTTTAATATTGTTAACTAAGACAAAATGGAATAAAATCAAGGTAATATAATTGTGGAAATGCTTATGCTCGCAATGAGCTATGGAAAGTTGACATTACTATTTCATAATACAATACTAATTTACTAAATAATTTGAAGTGGGAACCACTATACTATATGTACTAATCAAGCTACCAAATTTAATGACATGAAAGAGATACAACTCGAATCTAGGAGGAATGCATTTTTTTATATATGTTTATTTATTTATTAAATTTCCAATATGCTGATTTCCAGCCAAACAAGGTATCGGTAAAATAAACATAACTTTTACATAACTTATCCAAATTTTAAAATTCAAATTGTTTTGAAAAGGTGAAAGCTAATAAAATAAAACTCAGAAAGTATTTAATAAGATTCTAAGAAATGTGAGCAGTTTTCTTTCCAATCAGTCACTATTTTTTTTCCTATCTAAATATCATATCCATAATTGTCAAATCAATAAGTAGGGAACAATAATGATTAGAAAATCCATAAATATATATATAAAATATATCTATATCTTAATTAATAAACATACTAATAGCCAGAAGAATGATAATATCATATCAAATCAATGACTCAAAACATCAACTTAATTTCTATATGAAATGATAATAATTAATCATATGATCTCTAAGACTAAATTGGTAGCAACATGATCATTTTAATAAAAATCAAGATAATAACTCTATTGTTGACTCAATCCTCTAATGATATTTGTATTTATTTACTACAAGTGAAATAATAGATTGTAAAGTAGGGAAAGAGAATAAAAAAAAGATATGATGAAATATAATAACAGATTTTATATAGCAAGGTAAATAACTCCTTTATCCTTATAAATAAGAAATAAACAAATAAAATTCACTCTTTTCCTTCTACTCTATTTAGTGTCCATAACTAATTTTATTAGACAAAAACTCAACATTAAAAGGAAAACAGAGAGTTATTGTTGTGACTATGAATAGGAGGCAATGAATTCTGGATTGGTCTGTTGCTGCTCAAAGTCAATGTATTTCCTTTTATTAAAATTATTTGCCTTGCTTTTATGGTGACATTTCTTTACATTCAGAAATCATAATTTAAATCTGATTTTTTAAAAAAAATTTAATCTCCCATTCACAAGAACATTCCATGAACACAGGGATGTTGCTGTAGCAGCAGATATTTAAGGCAATTCATGAAATGAAATAGCCATTTTATCATAATATTAGTTTTAAAGTTGAAAGCAAATGCAAAATAATGCAAGAGGTTGCAGATTTTTGATAGGTCCACGAGACTCCTAAACAAGTGTATATTTTATGAATTTTTTGCATTCATGTTATTACATCACTATGCATAAACTTTCTCAATTATTATTATTATTATTATTTTAACAGATCTTCACTAATGTTTTATTCTTCTAACTAATTAGTACAAAAGAAATGATCACATACATCTTAAGTTTGTTACTGTCTAATCATTGTTTTCTTAGTAGTATCATTGACAACACAACACATTTTGTGTAGAATCTTGACTTCCTATTTTGGCATGGCAGGGAGGATGCTACAAAGTATGAGAGATATGGCTTCCAGATTTATTAAATTAAATTTTATTTTTCTGCACTTATTTTAGATTGCTAGGAACGTAAACATAATATAACTGTCTTGCAAGGTGGGATTTATTCAAATTTCCAATCTCTCACTGACATTTCTATGGAAAGAGAAATGATTCCAAATAATGAACAACTGATAGGAAAGAATTAAACCTGGAAATATCTTCTCCTTGCACAGGGAACCCTTTAGCTCCGCACCTGCCTGACTCTGTCTGCCTATGTGCACGCCTCCATGGCTGCCACTTGAACTTGGAATGGGTGAATCACATCACAACCACCGATTTTTCTAAAATTGAAAAACTTCTTGAAGGCTTTTGACAGTACTGTCTTAGATTTTCATCAGGGCTTTAGAAAGACAAAGAGACTATTTTCATTTGCTTCTTCACTTGCTATTGCAATAGACAATCGATTTTCAGTAACAACATTCTTCTTCAATACAGTTGCCAATATTATTTCATACTGTTCTTGGATATCCAAGAATGGCCTCTTCCCCATTTTGGACATGATATATTAGTTGCTTCAACGTCAATTTATGACTTAAAATAACTACCTCGTAAAGCATATGCTAACCGGGTCATATTCCAGGACACCTTCTCTAAAGGAAATTGTGCACATCTTCCAGATAGGCATAAAATTCTTAAACTTGGCTCCACATTTCATGGCTAATGAGGGCCTGATGATGTTACTATGCACTAGACTATGCTGCTTTTGTTTTTATATATGAGAATCTAGTGTCATTTTGGGAGAATCCATACTCTGTCAGAATTTGCACCATAATTCCACTCTATGTAGAATTGCATTTACTAATTTGGTTGTTTCAGCCTTCATTTACTATATGAGAAATAATTGTGAAATTAAATGCTTATGATTTTCATGTTATGTTGAATATTTATGTTCTAAATACTTATTTCCACTCTACTTAGAATTGCACCATAATTTTATATGTAGCCTTCATTTACTATGTTGGTTGTTTTAAACCATTTTCGTTTTGAAAGAAATAATTTGAAACGCTTATGATTCATAGGTATGTTGTATTTATGTTCCCACAAACATGATATTCCAAAATCACCTTATTATGTATTGCTACAATGGATTTAGCAGAAAGTACTACAACCATAATATTAAACGTGAACTTGTAGTTGAAGTTAGTATTATTGTCATTTTGATCAATAAACACATTTATATTAATTCTAACATTCATGTTAATACTACTTGATTAATAATAATACTAGCACAAGAGTGTGAATTGGTATTATTCATGGTGAAATCCATAATGTGTGTAACAATAATGTGAGCAACGATATATAGTTTAAATCCTTATATTAATAGTAGTAATAGAATTGATAACGATATTAATTTACATATTATCATTATTAATATCAATAAAATTATTAAAATGATGAAATTATTATTGATACTTATAGTCATGTACTATTATTAATATTATGAGTATCATTTGCCCACATTCAATTATCAATTATAAATATCAGACCCAGTTGCATAATTCATCAATCCACTCGACCAATCGATAATAATGACACTTATTAAAAGAAGCACAAGAGAAGTAATTATTGTACTAACGTTAGGGCCTTACAATGTATATATATATATATATATTACATATAAGAAACCATATCTTGTTGAATACACAAAGTAGATATTGATATAATATATATAAAATAAAAGAACAGTTACAGATTTATAACTTTTCCAGCAAGTTTAAATACTTCCTAAAACTCAGATTTAAATATTTCTTCAATAAAATTCAGTCTATATATATATTTATATACTCATAAATATATATATATTTATATTTATATATTCAGGAAAGTTTCCAATTTAAAACAGAAATAGAAATAAAACCTAGAATACATTCATATCATTTATATTCAGGAAAAGATTCATTAAAACAAACATAATGAAAATCTCAGATTATATATAGATATTATTTATAATCAAATTATATGCAGCAAATACAAAATTCTAAATATATAAAATCATTTACAACAACATAGAATTTCAATGTATAAATTTAAACATACATGTAGCTATATTTATGAGTATGTTTATATCTTACAGGTAGCAATTTCTTCTTAGCAAATACAATTAGAAAAATGATAACAGATTTTCAAGTTCATAAAAAAATTAACTACCATTCACTAATAATCTGTGTTTTTTTTTTATAAATGGAGTAATATTCATTATCTATTCAGCAAATTTCATAGAAAATATGAATATCTTCAATGCTATTTCACATATTAATATATATATATATATAAAATTACAATTTACAATGGTAAAACTTATGTATACTCATTTTATAATATGTATATATATACAAATGTGTCTATATATATACATGGGATTAGTAATTACAATTTGTATTTTCTATTAGGAAATTTATATATTTATGCCGCAGTATTATGTAAAATCGCTGCGTATATATATATATATATATATATTTATATAAGGAGTAAGAAACTTCAAGGTACAACCATGATCTTTGAATCTTATATAGAAAATAAAACATTAAAGAGCATCAATGCATAGATGCAGGTTGAAATACACCAAAGGTAACAATAAAGAAATCAAACTTCCTGACCCATTAGGTTGTCATTTCTTGTTCTATTCTTCTTTTCCCAATTTCACCCAAATCAATCGTTCTTGCTTGCTTCAAAAAAAAAAATCAGAAAGATAAATGATGAAAGCTGAAAGAAAATAATAATTCAAAATGTCTGCTCTTGTTGAGAATTAAAGAATTTTATAAACTTTATTTACTTTTTTCCAGCTTTATTTTGTTTTATTTTGCTTTGTATTTTGCTTTTGTTTTTCTAATTTTTTAATCATCTTTGCTCATATTTTCCTATTTTTATTGTTTTCTATCTTATCACTTTGCTTTTGAAAATCTTCTTATATTTTAGTTTATTCTAAGTTTTCTAATAAATATGATTTTAAAATAAGGAAAGATTTGTTTTCTATGCACACATTATCCTCAATTTAATAAAATAAATAACATCTTAATCTTCAAATAAAACATTAACTAAAAATATACTAAACTAATTATTTTATTTCTATGCATTTAATTTACCACTAATTAAATTAAATAATATTGCAAGTAAAACAATATAAACAATTAATTAAATAACCTCCTAAATGCAATTTATATGATTACCAAGTGGTGTGTGTGTGCGAGAGAATCCGTTCCAACTTAACCATGTCAGGTGGCTAACATCCTCTACCTCAACCACACTCTTGGTCTTCGACAAATCTGCATCTCATATAAACTCAGGCACCCATTAATAGATTAGTGTCAAAAAATATAAATTAAAGAAATACATATCATTCTATATGTTACATCATAATAATCATCACATTTCATTTTATTGAAATAAAATATCATCCATTGCATTTCATCTTTCAAATAAAATAATTATTCACCTAATTTCTTATTCAAACCTCACAACAATTATTCTACCACACACATTTATTCATGTTCCAATTCCACATAAAGTAAAATCAAGCAGTACCAAAGTTGAGATGAGACACATTTCAACATGCTATGGACATAGCCTTTAAAGATATCATCAGAAAATGCATCATCGTATATATGGATGATCTCACTATGTTTTCCAAAAAGAGGGGAGACCACATCTCTGATTTGTGCAAGGTTTTCCAGAAGTGGAGAGAGTTTGGAATCTCATTAAATATGAAAAAGTGCATCTTCAAGGTGACAGAAGGAAAATTGTTAGGACACGTGATTTCTGAGAAAGGGATTTCCATAGATCCGGAGCACACACAAGCTATACTAAAAATTCAGCCTCCTAGCAGCAAAAAGGAAATGAAGTCTTTCTTTGGAAAGATTAAATTTGTCAGGAAGTTCATTACAGGGTTTGCTAAAATAGTCAAGCCACTAAATGCTATGCTTAAGAAAGATTCCAAGGTAGAATGGACTCTAGAAGCCAAACATGCTTTTGAAGAAATTAAAAGAGCTATTGTGGATGCCCCAGTAATATGGTCAGTCCAGACTATTTGAAGTCATTCTACATCTATTATTTTTCCTCAGATCACTCGTGCACCAGCATGTTAACATAAAAAGATGACGAAGGGAATGAGCACCCCATTGCATTTATGAGTGCTCTGCTGAAAGATGAAGAACTTTATTACCACAATGTTGAAAATCAGGAATATGCTTTGGTAAGAGGTGTCAAGAAATTTTGGCACTGTATTTTACAGAACAAGGTGTTTGTAATTGTCCTAGATCCAACAGTTAAGACCCTGCTAATATAGAATGTGTTAGGATAAAGAAGAGAAAAATGGGTCACGCTACTACAAGAATATGACATGGATATTCAGCCCATGAGGTTGGTATGAGGGCAAGCCCTCACTCGCACAATAGCAAAAATAGGACGCGGGCTTACAATGCAACAATACCACTTGGAGGACGTTTCTCTGGGTCAATGGTTTGATGACATTGTCTACTATATGCTAAACAACAAGTGCCCATCATGGCTGCAAGGAGTACAAAAACGTGCTTTGAGATTAAAGAGTAGCAGCTATATGCTACAAGGAGCCATACTACACAAGAGGAACCATGAAGGAATCTATCTCAGATGTCTCAGAAAAGAAGCAGCTGAAGTGCTGAAGCAATTTCATGATAAGTAATGAATTGGCCACAGGTCTAGTCCCTCTACAACTCATTAGATTCTACGAGAAGGGTACTATTGGTCGACACTATTCAAAGATGCACACAACCACGTTAGAACTTGTCATGTTTGTCAGACTACTACAACCAGGCGAAAAAATGCTATTGTCCCACTCCAGCCAGTCATGGAGGTAAGGCCTTTTGCTCAATGGGGACTCGACTTCATTGGTCTGGTAAGCCCACCATCCTCTATAGGCCATAGGTGTATTCTGACCACTACTGATTACTGCACTAGATGGACTAAAGCAATAACGTGTAGGAAATGTACAACTGAAGCAGTTACTAATTTTCTAGAAAGTTTCATTTTAAATCGCTTTGGTTATTCGTTTGCTATGGATTGTGATAATGGTCCTGCATTCAAGCATCCCTTAAGTTTTCTAGTTGGGCCTTTGGTTACGGAATTGCACTCAAATTTTCATCTAGCTATTATCCCCAAGGGAATGGCCTAGCTGAATATACTAACAAGAACTTGTTGATTGTCATTTGAAAATTGCTTGATAAGAATCCAAAAGACTGGCACACCTAGTTGTGTTTTTCTCTATGGGAAGATCGCACGTGTCATAAAGTTGCCTTGGGAAATTCCCCATTTCACCTTGTCTATGGCCTAGAATCTATTTTCCTAGTACACCTAAAGACCCCCACACTCTAATTCATTAATACTTATTATGAGGAGGGAGAACACTAAGAAGCCCACCTGGCTGAATTGTTTCATTTAGAGGAAGTCCACGACCAAGCAATAGAATTTTTTTCCAAACACCAGGGTGTAGTAAAGAGATGGTTTGATCTCCGAGTCAAAGTTAAGGACTTTAGGATTGCAAATTTAGTCCTTTGTTGGAACAAATCCCATGAGAAGAAAGGGGGAGATGAAAAATTCGACAAGTTTTGGCTTGGCCCCTTTCAAATTTCTAAAATTTTAGGAGATAATGTCTTTTTCCTTAAGACCCTCACTAGAGAGGATGTCTTATTGCTTGTCAATGGGCAGTACCTCAAGCATTATTCCCTTGCTTGAGCTGTCCAAGCTCATCCCTTTGTATATAGTTGTGCATAATTAGAGTAGGTCCTTTTTGCTTTGTTATTTTCTTTTGCTTCACTTTCACTCTCTTTCCTAGCTTTTATTTTTCCTGAGGGTGTTTTTTTATTCTAATGTGGTGGTTGTGTATGGCTTGACAGAGGGCCTACTTTGCTACCCACTCCCATTTGTTCCTTGGATAAGTCTTCATCAGTTACCATGAATTTCTATCTACACCCATGAGGTAATTTTCCTTACTCGAACTCTAACTTGATTTAGGGAAAAATCCTTCTTTGAATCCCTTCACACTTATCTCAGATTACACATGAAATACATCTTAAGTATTCTTGGTGAGCTACATGATAGTCATTATGAGGCTTAGGAAATTGAAAATCCTCAAGTCTACTCTAGTGACCATTGTGATTTCCAAGCCCACTATGAGCTTCAATACATATGCAATTGAGCAAAAAAGTACCAAAAAAAATATTAAAAGAAAAGAGGAAAGAAAATGTTGAAACAAGCAACCATGTGGGTGTGCGAGCAACTCTATCGGGGCTATGGATGCCTGGCTGACAATAGAGCAATATTTGTGGGGTCACAACAATAATTATGTCGGGGCTATAGACGCCTGATTGGCAATAGAGCAATGTCTAGGTTACTTTTGGGGTTAGATAATCTATGTAGCTTGTCTTGGTTGATTGATTGTTGTCCTATGTGGTCTTTGAGGGAGGGGAATGAACTCACTACACACACTTCTAAGATATTCTTTTGATTTCATTCAACCAAGGATTTTGTTCTTTTCAAGTCTTTAGTTTATTCAGGGAAATTGGATTTTGGTCTGTCAAACCGTAGATTCTGTGTTCCGCATGAATCCTTACCCTTAGAACACTTAGGAGCATTCTCCCAACAGAGTCGCCATTTGATGTGCCTATAGAACACACGCCCCGTTCAGGCCAGGGACCCCCTCTTTCCCTTTTCGCCTTCGCCGATTCATTTTTTGTCTTTGCCTCATTTTGTGTGCCCCTATTTTTGAGCTTAGATTGGTCACATGTAGTAAAGTCAACACATTCCAATTGACCAAATTCACTTACCCAAAATCTGTTGAGTCATTTGTCTTTGTGGGTTTAGACCTGCGGGTTTCCCTTTGTCTTTTTCCATTGCGTCCTTTAGGCCTAATGGACCCGCATTCGCGGGTCTCCTCTTGCGGATCATCATTATCACTCTACTACTGGCTAGTAGCCAAGCTT
This sequence comes from Sequoia sempervirens, assembly GCA_007258455.2. Lineage (NCBI taxonomy): Eukaryota > Viridiplantae > Streptophyta > Pinopsida > Cupressales > Cupressaceae > Sequoia > Sequoia sempervirens. Next base: position 20,284 of record VDFB02341983.1, read on the forward strand.
GGGAGTCTTCCCACATACCGGATCTCGCATTCATCTCTATTGCTTGTGTCGTAACCAATGTCAGACCTGACTTGGGTTTCCACAAACCCCACCAACCTGACCTGCCGCCATACTAGGTATTAAATGCACGCCATTAATGTCAAAATTCCTATAAATAGGAGGCACCAGACCTATCATTTTCACCCTTGCAGTTTGAATTTTGAGAGAGGAAAAGGTAGAGCTCCCGCCCGCATGAAGATTTGCAGCAAACTCAAGCCAGATTCGCATCAATTTTAACACACGATCTAAAGGTATGGACCCATGTTAACCATTTCTTTGTGTAATCTGTATATTGTTGAAACAACTCCACAGTTAGGTTTAATGGTTTAAAACCTAAATTTTCCAAACCCTGTTTTCATATTTTAAGGGAAAATTTAAAAAACATTTAAAATGAAGGTCTATGCTCACCTCACTCCCACATGGGAATTCTATGAAAAAAGATAACCTTTCTTGGGGTTTCACATGTTTTGTATGCGGGTCTTTGTCTTATCAAGGTTGTTTCTTGACAGCAAGAATCCCATGCCCATCTGCTATCTTGAACCCACATCCGCGCAGAGCATAACTTGAATAACTTTGAGAAAACTTGTTGGACTTCGAACTCATGTGGACCCATGCATGTGGAATTTTTCCATGAGAAGGCCACTACACGAACACCATTCTTTAAAGGCTAAACCTCACCATCCCTTCATAGTGCCTATGCTACACATAGGGTCACCGTCTTGATCATTGAACAAACCTAAACAAGAACTGATGAGTCCAAAATCCTTAGTAGGCACTATCATGTGGCCCACACATCACCCCAGCTATCATTATTAATGTTGGAGAATTTTGTTGAAAATCGGCTAAGTTATCAACCCTTTGTAGGAATCTCCATGCAAGATTCCACCCACGAGTAGCTGCCATCCCCTTCCCATTGTTTAGCGGCAAAACCTTGACGCCGTCCCGTATTACGAGTTCCACAACATCTGTCGTCAAGGCTCCAAAACCTTTCAAGTGAACACCAAGTCAACATTCCTTGTGGGCAAGCCCTTATGGGTAGATTTCGTTGGAACTTTGTCTCCCTATTGTCTCTATCTAGCATTTGAGTCCTCACGTCCTCTCATACTATGGACCCCATGGGACGACTTCCCTTCTGTTGAACTCCAAATCCTCTTGGAATGAAACCTAATTTTGAGCACCATTTGTGGGACTGACTATGCAGACCATTATCCCTTTGAGGTTATTCCTAACTGGAAAAGATATAATCGCAGCTCGACAATTTACCTCCACAGTCCCAAAAAATGATGAAACTCTAAGGCACAACTCCCTGATGTCCAAGTCCTCTATAGGTTTCACAGTGCAAACTTCCATATGCAGGTCGTCGTGCCTTGAACACAACTACTTAATAGCTAATCCTCAATTTCTTTCCGCCCTGTGGTGCCCGCATGCCTCAAATCTGCAATAACGTCGAAGCCTAATCCAACAACTTCAAGTGCCTTGTAGCTAATTTCCACACATTCCTAATCATTTTATAAGAAATTTGATCGCCAAATGAACTATGTGAAAATTTCACTGTGAGCGGATGCTTGTAGAACTCTGCCACCCCAACGTCGTCCTACTCCTAGCTGCTTCTGATGACTTCCCCCTAGGGGAAACCTGCATCCCTGAGCCTGCATTCACCCAAATGGTCTAAATGAACTCTAAATGCTAAACAATGATGAATTTTATGACCTTTTAATGATGTAGGGATGGATCTAACCTTGAATTTGCAGAGTTTAGTTGATGTTTTCCTCGTTATATGTAAAATCACTTACTGTGCTCCATGTCTATAGGATTTATGGAACCAGCTAAGGGAACATAAGCCAAGCCTACGACAAAGGAAGATAAGGAAAATAAGCCTGGAAGAAGGCCAAGGTGAAAAGAGGAAAAGGAATAAATGAAGTATTAATTACACGGGGTGTAGTTCACCTCTAAGCTTGCCTCTGATTGGGACATGTGAATATTGATAAGTTCAAGCAAAGGGTGATGGCCAACCCTACTATGGAAGATGCCTAATGAATCAAGTAAAGTGGCCTCACAAAGGCAACTGACTTCCCTCCAGCACTAATTTCCCTTGAACTGGTCATGGCTTTTCAGGAGTGCTACCACTCCAACAGAAAAATCATTGATAAAGATGGAAAAGTATTGGCAGACTTGTTTGCCAGGTCTATTGACAAGACATTCGACATCTCGAAGTTTGATAAGATGGAAGAGGTAGAAAAGGAATTTTCCAAAGGCATGTGGAAACAAGACCCCCTGGCATGCAAAAGAACAATCAATCAACATTGGTTGAAGGAGAAGAGAAATTCCAACAAGGTACCCCAAAAACTATTCAGAAGCGATTTCTTCAAGGAGTACCATGACCTAGTTACTTTTCTAAGTAGAGTAATGGGCCTGCCAATGGTTTCCTTCTTCGAAGAGTGGGTGTTCTACTTCATAGAGGAGACCATCTGAGGTGAGGCCAAGTTCCACTAGGCCAAAATGATTAGTGACAATATGCACGATCAACTTATGGTTGTAAAGAAAACCTCTCAATTTTACATGACCTCATATCTAGTCTACCTCCTCACAGAGAAATTACCATATAAATGACTCTTTTGTAAAGGCCCATTGGGGAAAAAGAAGGGAGATATTAAATTTTATGACTACTATCCTCAACTTCAATATAGAAACTTCAAGAAGAAGTATAGGAGAGTAAATGATGCCTTCATTGGACATGTAATCAGACTCCTAGGAGTAGATTTTGAGAGGAGGGTGTCACACAATGCGAAGGCCTTCATAAGGGGATTCAGATGTTTGTTCATCTAGTTCCCGAAGTTTACTTACATCAGAGTTGAAGGGTTCTCAGGAAGACCCTACCGGTTACCACACTACCCCAATGACAAGATAATCTTGTTGGAAGTCTCTTGACAACTGCACACTTCCCACACATTATTGAGTAACAAGAATCAAGGTGAGATTCCATATCCCCTGACCTTTGGGCAAGGAATGTACTCTTTCCTCACCGCCCAATGTGTTGAATACTCAAATAAGGAGCTTGCAGAGTACAACTTGGACCCCCAAACAGATCGAGGAAGGGTGGATCCTCATGGAAAGCTAAAGAAATGGGTTGGGAGGCTCAAGGACTTGTAGGCCAATTGCAGTAATGACAAGGAAGTGCAAATGAGGAACTATATGAGAATGATAGCCCAATTTGTGAAGTCGGTAAATCTATTCCTCGTGCTTGATCAGATAGTGGAGGAGGATGACAATATTATTGATGATAGATACAATGTTTTGGCCAACTAACCCCTACCTGTCATTCATTGGAATGAAGAAGTAGAACAAGGAAATGGGTAGATGCACAAATTGTTCAACTTAAGGAATAGGGCATGAAGCTATATGGTGAGCTCAAGGATGAGCTTGAAAGTGATACTGATAGTGGCATAGCCACTGGCTCATCAGAAGAAGCTCCCAAGTCCCCACCAACCACAAGATCTAAAAAGAGGAAGGATGCACTCCAAGAAGTTGACTAAGGGGAAATCATCTAAAAGGGCGAGGAGAATGGGGATGTTCATGTTTAAGATTCCCACCATTCAGGAGGAGGAACACTGTGAAGAGGAAGAAACTAAGCATCTACGCTCACCACATAACACGTCTGCTCCCACTTCCACTCCTGCTTCCACTACTACCGTTGCCACTCCTCCACCTTCCACTTCTTAGGCTTTGCCCATCCCATCTCCGCCTATGGTGGACATCTCAATCCACCTCACCTTTGTCTCACCGACTTCTCCAGTACTAGTACTTGACTCCTCCTCATCTACTACTTCCTCGTTATCGTCGTCCTCACTCCTGCCTCCATTTCCCATGTTCTCTACTCTGCCACCATCTATGCCCTCAATTTCTATGACACCTGTCCTGCCACAAGCTTTAAAAACATTTATGTAGAATGTACTTGTTGAACTCTCTAGGGTGATCCTTGACCCCTAGGTTCAAGCTCTTATGGCTCAAATTGTTGTTTCCCTACCTCTTCCCCTACCACCTACCAAGCCACTGAAAATGGAGGCCACTATGCAGATCTCAGAAGAGATAGAAAGACACCACACAAAGCAATATAGGGAGGCTACAAAGGATATAGTTGATGAGCTCAAAGATTCTAATTGGGATGATTATTTTGAGCACCCAAAGTCACCCCATCAACTTAAGGATGCAGATGAAGAGGCTAACCCTGAGAAGCACTGATCCAAGGAAGAAAAAGGGGATATTGAAATAGATGTGGAGATACTCGAAGAGCCTCCACTAATCAACCAAGACAAGGGCCTGGTTCAAGAAGAAGAGATACCTCCAGAAAGGGAGGAAGAGAAAGAAAAATGAGAAGATACAGTTTCCCAAGAAAGGAGTTTCAAGCTTGGGCACAATGTTGAGATTGCACAAGAGGAAGAAAGGGTGCCCCAAGAAGAAAGTGTCATTGAAGAAAATGCCAATGTGGAGATTATTGGAACTAATGTCGAAAGGAAAGTCACCCATGAAAAGGAACCAAGTGAAGAAGAAAAGCATGATGGAGAAATTCCAAGTGATGAGGAGGATCAACCTCGACATGAGCAAGAAGAGGAAGGTGATCATTAATCACCCAAGGTTAGGTTCCTGACTAGCTGGAGCAGTAGTTGAACAAGAAATCTCCCATTGTTGCAGACCCAAAAGCGCGGCTAGAGGAAATTTTGGCTTGGGCACAAACGAGAACTAGAAAGGAGTAGAAGCCCAAGATCCGCTCACACATCATGGTGGATGCTTTTGAATCTCAGACACTACAGGTTGCCACTCCAGTAATTGGTGGAGGTACAGGAACCGTGCAAGGGTAAGAATATCAAATATCCATGATTAATCTAGGCCTAGCAAACCATGAGCAAAAAATAGATGAATTCTAGGGGTACACTTCCACTATCGTCCAGTAGATGAATAAAGACCAATCCACCAAAGAGGAGCTAAAAGTGCAAGTGGAAAACTTGACTTCCTATATTAAAAAATGAACATCCATGGAAGATTAGACTCCAGTAGAATCATCAATGCTACCCTCATTGCTCTCAAAAGAAGATATCAATAAGATGGAGAAAAGGAAGAGTTGGACCAAGACCATGTCTGATTGGTTCAACAAAGTGATATCCAGTGGTGATAAGGGAATTGACTATGCAGTCGCAATGTATAATAGGTATCAGACCTTGGGAAAAGATATAGAAGATATGATGAGCACCTGTAAGGAGTTCTCGGAAACATACATGATCACTTATCCTAAGTTGGAGTGTATCCTCAAGCTTCCATGAGATATCTAGGAAAAGGAGATGGAAATGGTGAAAGAAGATCACTAGCAAGTGGAAACTTGTTTAATGAACTTGGAATACAGAAAAGAATTTCTTGAGAAGATTTTGCATGACCTTGAACTTGATCACGAGTGGGCTGCTGAGCATTGGATGGATAGTGCAAAATATTTTAAGTTGATGACTGATTTTGAGGTGCCCACCCTAGAACTAGATCCAAAGAGAATCAAGCCTTTGTTTTATAAGAAAATGGAGCAATGGGCTAGTGACACACTATCATCAGACTTTATAGACTTCGCTACAAGGGCTTTCATTTAGAAAAAACAAATGATTGAAGGTGCCTCAAATTTTACAAAGAATTAGAGAGAAATTATTGAGAGAATCAAGACAATGTCCTTCTAGATCTTCAAGTTCGAGCTCTCTGAGGAGAAGAAACTCATATTTGTGTTTGGAAAGTTCATGGAGTATGCAAATGCTCAGAAAGTGACTGGAAAGCCCATCATATATGATGAACACTTTTCAAAATAGCTATAAAGGATGGCAGTCACTACAGGACAAAACAACTACAATGTCAAGACCACTAAATGACAAAATAGGGAAAAAGACAAGGGTCTATTTTTATATTGCTATATATTTGGGAATAGGTGAAACCCTAATGTAAAATGAAACTAAGCCACACAATGTGAATGAATCTTGTCCATTCATTTTTCTTTTGGAAAACTATAAATAGGGGCATCCTCTCATTTTCAAGGAGAGAGATGAGTTGTTGTGTAAAGGCATGTTGCAGAAAATTAATGAGTGTATACACCTAAAATCGGTCAAGACATTTAATTAATTAAATACTAGTTATTTAATTATTATTCAACTACTTATAAATAAATTCTCAATTTATTTATATAGTTCATATCTTCTAATTCTCCAAATCTAAAATCACATTCCTCTAATTTAATTAAATAAACAAATTTCTATAGTTTGTTTTATTTAATTAATTTTCACTAATCCCAAATTTGGAATTCAAGCACATGTCTACAACTTTTCATGCCACCTCACCAAGGTCACATGAAATTAAATAATTCTAATTTTTAAATTAGAATTATCTTCAACAAACTTTGAACACATGGTCTTTTAATCACACATTTGATTCCTTCATCCATTTGGCATGTTGTCTTTGGTCAAGGGAACATCCTTCTTGATTCTCTCCATCCCCACCGTTCATTCCTCATGTTTGAATCTAGACTGTTGATCGCTACCACATCACAAGATGCTTGGAAAATCCTATAAATACAACCCTTTTCCATAGTATTTTGTATCCACATTTGAGTAGAGTTATTATGCAGGAATATCTTTGGAGAATTGGAGCATTTGGAGTCTTATAGCATTGTTTATCATTTTAACAAGCTTGCATTGTAGCATCATGTTAACTTAGAATCATGTTTTGCTTTATAGTTGCATTTTAAATTATGTTTTGCTTTATAGTCGCATTTTAGTTCATCATATCAATGGTCATTTGAGCATATATGCAAAATCATTTGAACTTCTTATCACAACATCAACATTCATATCACATAGTTTGGAAACATCATCCATTTACCAATATCTCCATTATCATAGTGTCATAGCTTTCATCTCATAGTTTCATGTAGGAACTTAGATTTCTTTCATTTAGAATGGCATCTCGTTTCTCAAGTTGTCATTTTAACAACCATAGTGCATATACAAAATCTAAGAGCCGATATGGTTTAATAAATCCTTGAGAATAGAGAACAATGGAACGTTTTTGGAGATTTGTTTAACTGCAATTTAGAGTAGTTCTTTGATTCAAATCTTTAATATAATATGTCTCATTGATGTTTGTGTGCTTTAATATTGATTTGCTAACTCTTCCACATTTCACACACACATAAAATGGCTTTGGAGAATTGGAGCATTTGGAGTTTATAGTTAGCATTGTTTAGTATTATAGTTGCTTTATAGTTTCTTTATGGTTGTGTACTCCAAATGCTCCAAAGATTTTTGTGTGCTATAGTATTGATTTGCAGTTCAAGTGGCACAACCGCCCGATGGCGTATAGTCCTTCGGTATGTACCCTAAAAATTGCCTCGTACTTTATGCAATTTATTTTTCCCTCCATTTTTTCATTTGAATTCATCTTTTCTTAGTTTAGCGCATAGGGTCATCTCAATGGCGCATTGATTGACTATTCTAGCGCATAGACTAGCTTAGCACTTAGGGTTAGTGATTTAGCACATTGGAATGATGTTTTAGTGCATTGGATGACTATTTTAGCACATTTGTTTAAACTTACATAATTTTAAAAATCTAAGAACTAATTGGTGGTTTCTGCTTGCAGATGGATGATACGCCAGTCAAAGAAAAATTTATCAAACTACTGATGATTTATGTAGGGGCTAGAGTTATTTAATGCTTTATTTTGATTAAGATAGGCATCTAGCTTAATTAGAAGGATAAAGAACACCATGTCTTCCATTCTTCATGAATGGTAGGCATATGCTCTCCCCTTAACTGGGTGACCAAAAAAGCCAAACCCGTTCATTTTTATTTTGTTTTATCCTTAGAGGGACTGCCTTATGGGAAAAAGTAATCACCAAAGGGAGCGACTCAATCGGTAACACACTAAATCCAAGCAACTTCCAACTGGTATATAAGTGTGGGTACTTGAAGAAAGTTCAAGTATCATGAGGATTGTTCTGACAAGAAGGTGAGCAATGGTCTCTTGCCGAATGGATGATCCCCCACGAACAAAATTCCTATACCACAACCCTTTGTTATAGCAAGGCCAAAATCCTTATTCTCTTTACTAGCGCAAGAACAGTCGTTTTGAAGTCGTCCCACATTTTTGCGGCTTTTAGTAGAGATGAGAAGTATGCCATGGGAGATTCATGGGTATTGATGTTTGGCTGCCCCAAGAAGTGAGTGTCGTGGAGGGGAGCCAGTGGGGTCAAGCATCTATATCTACTAAAAGTAGGCACAACTAGAGTAAAATCCAAGTGGGAATCCAGTGAATATTGTCCTAAATAGCCTTAAGTTGTACATGTTTGATGTGTTTTACCAATGTGTTTTAAAAAAAAATTCAAACAAAACATCATACATGAGAAGTTAAAAAAATATTGATTCCGAAAACACCCTTTGAAACAACCAATTCTTTGACTGGAAAATCAGAAAATCAAACAAACTTGCAAAAAAACTGTGACACTTTCCCAGTTCAGCGCATCCGACTACTATTTTAGCGCATTTATCAAATCTTTTAGTGCATCTGACTGTTGTTATAGTGCATCTGACTGCTATTATAGTGCATTTGTGCAATCTTCCAGCACATTCAGTCAACCTTATAGCACATGTGTGTAATATTCTATTGCATTTACCCTTTGTTATAGTGCATACACTACATATTTTAGCACATCAACCCTCTATTTTAGCGCATCAAGGCAATCTTTTAATGCATCTAGGCAATCTTATAGCTCATTTTTTCAATATTTGAGCGCATCAACCCTATGTTATAATGCATGCAAGAAATATTTTAGCGCATCCATACAATCTTCTAGCGCGTTCATTCTCTGTTTTAGCACATATGTCAAATCTTTTAGCGCATTCGGGCTCTGTTTTAGTGCATCCATTAAATGCAAAACCCGAGAGTTAAATTTATCCCCTGTTTCACAATTTGAGCCAAAATTCATAATCTTTTTCAATCCAAAATCATTTCTTAGATACCACAAAGTCTAAACTTGTTAAAAATGGCCTCTACAAGTAGAATTCTCCAAATTAAACCTATATCTAAACATTTCAAATTTCCTAAATCATCAAACTTATTACACCTTTGATTATTAAGCCTAGTTTCATCATCAGGATTTGTCATCCTTTCATCACGAAACGAAGCTATATAATCAAATCAAACTTAGTCTCATCAATAGAATTTGTCATTCTATTTGACTTAGTTGTAATCCTTGGCACTCTTCCAAACAAAGATCAAATTTTAGTCAAAGTATAACACTTGTATGCCCATTCAAAAAAGATTACAAAAGCATAAAATCAAGGAAAAAGAACTGGAAACACAAGACATCGAAACACCAAACATCTAAACACAAAACATTGGAACTCAAAGCATCAAAATTCCAAACATAAAAACTCAAAATAGTGAAACTTGCAACAACATGACTAAAGCTAAAGAGAATCCTTTCCATGGAATCCACAACAATGAAGGGGAAGAAGTAACTGAGGAAGACATCCAAAATGTTGAACAAGATTTGAATTTACACAAGTGCTTAGAAAATATTTTTGAAAGAAATGGGGAAAAATACCTCCTAATGTTGGCTAAACAAGGTTTCAAATTGTTTGATGACTTTGATGTTAATCAATTGAAAGCACCTCCCAAAAATCTTGAAAATGATCCAAAGCAAGTGGTTGCCCTAACTCGACAAATGAAAAACCTTCAACAACAAATTCTTAACATGCAAAGGGGAACATCAAAATGATAATTGATTCAAGACATTTTTCCATATCCTTTTGATCAAGATATCCACATAATTCCTTTTCCCAAACATTGTGAATTCCCAAAGTATGAAAAATACAATGGTAAAACTGATCCAATTGATCATGTGAGGGAATTTAGAACCATGATCCTTGAATTTGCACATGAGGAAACTTACTTGATGAGGTTATTCCCACATAGCTTAGGTGGACAATGCCTTGAATGGTTTTCCAAACTCACACAACCAATTAGAACCTTTGAAGAATTGGTTAACTAGTTCATTACCCAATATTCTCATAACATCCAACATGATATAACAATGAAGGACCTTTGCAACTTGAAACAAAAAAAGTGTGAATCATTCCTCACTTTTCTACAAAAATGGAGAAGGTTATTTGCGAGGTATTCTCATCTCGTGCTTGAAAAATAAAAGATGGAAATATTTATTGATAACCTAAATGATGAGATGAGCTACAAGTTGGAATTGCAATGTCCACCTACCTTCAAAAAATTGATTGAAAATGGGATTAAAATTAAAGAGGCTTTGGTCAAAAGAGGAGTCATAAAACTTTACAATGACAACAACACATCAAACTCCTCTAACAACTACAACAACGATGACAAACCCAAGTTTTGGCAACGAATCAAGAATGTGGGTAACAACGATGGCACAACTGAAAACCAAAATACAAAACCTATATTCAACTTGACAACAATGGCCACCAAAACTAATCAAAATAGCAATCCATCCAACAACCAAAACAACAATCAAGCTAATGTTGGATCTAGAACACCATCATATCAAACGTTCTCAAATCGAAGAAGGTTCACACCTTTGGGACAATCATCAGAATCAACATTAAAGAAACTTCTTGAAGCTAAATTCATAACCTTACTAGAGACAAGAAATTGGGAGCCACAAGTTAAGCCTCCATGGTGGAATGGTACACATTTCTATGACTTACATCGAAACAAAGGGCATAAAACCAATGACTACATGCAATTGAAACACTTGATACAAGAATTGATCGACAACAAGACCATATTTTTAGAGGGACTCCAAACAAACAATGATCATGGAGCGTTCAAGAAGCCTCTACCAAATTATGAAAAGGGGGAGTCCTCGTCATCAAACACAAAAGGAAAAAACATGAACTATGTTTATGAAACCACTATTCTCCATATATGAGGTGGTTGATGATCAAACCCATGAAAAACCAGATCTTATTGCAATTGATAACCCAATGAGTGACAACATCAATGAACATGAACAAAACATCATTGCAACTGAAAATCATCACCGCGATATCAACACTGCCTCACATCAAATCAATGACCTTGTTCCAATAAATTTGATCACCAACCTTACTGCAAATGACAACCAAATCAATGTCATTAAAATCAAAGATAACAAGACAATTCACTGATCAATGCAATCACAAGAGGACAAGCCAAGGTAACATTGAAAGGAGCTACCCCTTCCACATCCAAAGAAACTATTGTTGTTCCTACAACTGAATATAACATTGTTGATCAGTTGCAGAAAATACCCGCTCAAATATCCATATTAGAGCTTCTCAAGATTTCACCAGTGCACAAAGAAATCTTAGAAAAAAGCTCTAGTCGCCACCACAGTACCAAAAAACTTGGAAGTTTTCCAATTTTAGACTATGGTGGGACATTTGACTGCACCGCACTACTTATCATTTTCCGAGCATGATGATGTATCAATCACCCATCCACACAACGCTGCTCTCCACATTGAGGTCTTAATCCACGAACATCGAGTTAAATGTGTTCTAATAGATGGAGGAGTTGACTTAAATATCTGCACTCTAAAACTTGTTTGGGTACTTAGATATTCTGAAAATGCCATTGATCCGAGAAGGAAAATCACAATAAAAGCATATGATGATGAAGAGAGATCCTCCCAAGGATTGATTGTCTTACCAATTCAAGTAGGACCAATTGTCAAAGATATAGTCTGCTAGGTGTTGGATAAAGAGTTGACATACAACATACTCTTGGGACATTCATGGATTCATGAGATGCAAGTTGTACCATCGGCATATCACTAGTGTTTAAAATTTATTTTTAATGGACAAGAGATCACTATTGTTGCCGATTCCAACAACCCCCAATACTACAACACACTCAGAACAACCCAAGAAAATTTTGTGCCACACAATGGGGAAGCTACAACTCCTAGTTCATCCAATAGTGAAAAGCAACTAAATGCCTTGTCAAAGTGGGTGAAGAAAAAGGACCAATCAAAAGATAAGGGTATCAATGCATCTACTCCATTGAATCACGAAATTCAACTCAATGCCTTATCAAAATAGGTTGAAAAGATACAATTGAATGACAAAGGTATGGGGGAATACTTATTTGAGAAATCCTTGTGTTTATCACAACTTTCATCTTCTCCTAAGTCATATGGACAACCATCAATATCAAGACAAAAATCATCACAAACAACAACCCTCTTTGATGGAAAATTTGTAAGAGCAGGCACCTTAGTGGAAAAATCAAAAGACAAGGAGGTTTTGAATTGGTTGTACAAGGATGAAGAACAATCACGAGAATCCACTTCAAATGTACTAACAGAGTAGTATGGAAAAGCAAAGACAATCTTGAAAAAGATGGGATATGAGGGAAAAGGTTCTATTGGTAAAAGAAAGAAAGGAATCATAGAACTGATTCAACCCATCACAATGAATTCTAAGGACACGATGGGACTGGGGTACAGGGAAGAAGCAAAAGAAGAAAACAAACAACAAGTTGTCAAAATAATCCTTCAATTGAGAGATAGTTGTGAAACAAAATCCAATGCATATGAATGGGATTCTCTCTCTGAAGAGTCTTGTCACAATAAGGAGATTGATGTGGTACAAAAGTATACACCAACACATATAGAGGGACAGAGCTTGAGTTATCGACCACTTGAAATTGGATAAAAAAATATCGATGACTCAAGTGAAGACGATCATTCTTCTAGCGAGATAGATACTTCAGAAGAGAGTAACATCTTAGACCTCGATATTGCCATTGGACATTCTGACAACATTGCCATCATGATGCTTACCCCTTCTGACCTCAGCCAATCTGACGATTCCATGCCATTAGTACACCCTGAATTGATTGACTGGGAGCAATCTGAGTTTTTTGGTCTACCCACCTTTCTGAATGATGACACCATCGTTAACTTCCTCTATTCTAATAACCCTGAAACATGTTCCATTATTGAACCTCATAACAGAACTTAAGACAAGGGGAGTGCCAAATCTTCCAGCTGAAAAATGAATACCAAAAGAAGATCTAATGGTGAAAACCATTTAATGGCACTATCAGTTCTAGAAAAAGTAAAAACAAAGAGCGTATCTCAAGGTGAAAACCTCTCCGAGGCACCGAGAGATGGAAGATTTGACACTCTCCCTAAACACTACCAAGAGAGATCATCAATGTTGATTGAGCCTACATAGTCTATCAATGTTGGCACAAATGAAACAATGAAGACCCTACACCTTGCAGCATCCATGACAGAGGAGGAAAAACTTAGTTTCACTAAATTCTTTGAAGAGAGGTAGATCAACTTTGCTTGGTCTTATGCTAACATGTCAGGAATAGATCTAGAACTCATCATGCATCATTAATCATTACCACCTGGCGTAAAACCGGTAAAGAAAAAGTTGAAAAAAAATGCACCCTCATAACGCCCTCTTGGTAAAATCCGAATTAAAGAAGCTACTAGATGTGAGATTTATCAGACATATTGACTATGCCAAGTGGATATCAAATATTGTGTCAATCTCAAAACTAGACAAAAGCATCAGGATATCTACAAACTTTAGGGATCTTAACAAAGCTTTCCCAAAAGATGATTTTCCTCTACCTAACATCAACATCATTATAGATTTGACATTGGGACACAAAATTTTATCACTTATGGATGGCTTTTCAGGGTATAATCAGATAAAGATAGCAACTGAAGATCAAGACAAAATAGCCTTCACATGTCCTTGGGGCACTTTCTGCTGGAATGTAATGCCTTTTGGGTTGAAAAATGTTGGAGCCACATATCAGAGAGAAATGACCACCATCTTCCATGACATGATACACACTTTTATGGAGGATTATGTAGATGATTAGTTGGCCAAATCATTCACTAGAGAGGGACATCTAGAAATTTTAGACAAGATCTTCACTAGACTGGAGAAATTCAATGTGAGGTTGAACCCCAAGAATTGTGTATTCGGTGTAACATCAACTAAACTTTTGGGGTATATTGTATTGGCTAAAGGTATTAAGGTGGATCCTGCAAAAGTTAAATTCATCATGGAGATGCCTCCTAAAAACATCAGCCAACTCAGATCATTACAGGGATGGTTTCAATCCATCAGGAGGTTCATCACACAACTGGCTGATAAAACTCATCCCTTCAATCATTTACTACACAAGAATGTGTCTTTCAAGTGGGATGAGAAATGTGAAGCCGCCTTCAATCAACTCAAGCAATATCTGATGTCACCACCAATACTAGTACCACCAACTAAAGGAAAGCCATTGATACTCTATATTGCAACAACTGAGATATCTTCGGGAGATTTATTGGCACATGAAGATTTTGTAGGAAAGGAAAGGGAAGCCTATTATATCAACAAGACCTTGAATGGTTATGAGATCAATTACACCTTCATTGAAAAATCCTGTTTGGCAGTAGTATTTTCTACCCAACAACTCAGACATTACATGTTGACTCACACCATCAAAATCATCGCTAAAATTGATCCATTAAAGTATCTACTCAGCAAAGCTGCCCTAACAGGAAGACTAGCTAAATGGGTCATGATATTGAGTGATTTTGACATCCAGTGTGTGGACAAAAAATCAATCAAGGGTCAAGCCATAGCAGATTAACTAACTGAAGCACCGTTGCAAGACAATCATCCAATGAACATTGAATTTCTAGATGTTGATTTCCTCACAATATCTACACTACAATGGATGTTTTACTTTGATGGATCTTATACACATGGATTAGGTGCAAGAATTTTGTTTATCTCGCCACAAGGGCATACCATCCCCAAGTCCTACAAACTAATGCTTTTGTGTCCCAACAACATAGCCGAATATGAAGCATTGATCATTGGAATCAAAGTAGCAGTCGAGTGGAAGATCATAGAGTTACATGTCTATGGTGATTCACAACTAGTCATTAACGAGGTGAATGATGATTACCAAAAAAAAAGATGAAAAATTGATGCCATATAAAAGAATGGTTGATGACTTCAAAAAGTACTTTTTGGAGATAAAATTTGAGTAGATTCCTAGAAGTGACAACAAAGTTTTTGATGCCATGGCTACCATTGCTTCTCTCTTACAAATTCTTGATAAACGAGCCCGTTATGAGTTCATGGTGGAACAATTGTTTAACCCATCCTATGACAATCTTGAATCCCAAGTCATCTACCATCTAGTCGAGGCTGATGGTTCCATCTACAGGAAAATCAATACTTATCTGAAAGACAATATCCTCCCACCCGATTTATCTTGGAACCAAAAACAAAATTTCATCTGACAAGCAGCTTGACACACCCTAATAGTCAATGTGTTTTATCAATGAGGTATTGATGGTACTTTCCTTCAGTGTCTAGAACGTAACGAAGTTGAAACCACTTTACGTGAGGTCCACGATGGTATATGTGGTACACATTCAAGTGGCCTAACTTTAGCTAAGAAACTCCTACGTTTGGGGTATTATTAGCCAAATATGGAGGATTCATTCTAATACGTCAAAAGGTGCACAAAATGTCAAATCCATGGAAACTTAATACATGCACCGGCACAAGAGTTGCAACCTTTCACATCAACCTGGCCTTTTTGTCAGTGGGGATTGAACCTCATAGGAAAGATTCATCCATCCTCATCCAATGGACACAAGTTTATCATCACAACCACAGAGTACTTTACAAAGTGGATTGAAGCGGTTACCCTAACCACCATCACAGGAAAAAATATTTCATCCTTCATCCTAAGTTATATCATCTATCAATATTGCATTCTGTAATCCATTATCACAGATAATAGCAGACCCTTCAAGAATTAGGATGTCCAAGGACTCTATGATAAGTTTCATAGCCAACATCAGTTTTCTACACCCTACTATCCTCAAGGAAATGGCCAAGCAGAGGCCTCAAACAAGACTATCCTGAAAATCTTGAAGAAAACCATCAATGATGTTGGATGTGATTGGCATGTTCGACTGAACCCTGCTTTTTTGGCTTATCGAACTAGCATCTGCACCCTGACAAGAGCTACACCTTATGCTCTTGTTTATGGATCAGAAGCCATTCTACCTATTGAGGTTGAACTACCATACCTTTGAGTGTCACTAAAGGGGATCATTTTAGATGAGGATTACAGAGTGTCTAGGTTACAGGAATTGGAATTGTTGGATGAGCATCATCATCATGCAGTGGATCACTTGAAGGCTTACCAATAGAGGATATCCAAAACTTACAATCACAGAGTAAAGACTAGAAATTTTCAAGTGGTTGACTTAGTCCTAAAAGAAAACCCCACATAACTAATAGGATCGAGAGAAGAAGGGGAAATTTGAACCAAACTGGCTAGGTCCCTTTGTCATTGTATCAGTCTTCAGGTCAGGATCATATCAGTTGTCCATGCCTAAAGGGGACTTGTTTGATGAACCCCTCAATAGCTTGCATCTCAAGAAATTTTACACCTGAATCATCCAGTAAATCATAAAAAGTCCTAAAAAAATACAAAAACATCAGAAAATATCCTAAAAAAATGGTTGCCTTGATGAAAACATGGAAAATAGGCATCTGGGTAACAACAAAAAATTAGAAAAAATGAAAAATACAAAAAAAAGTAAAAAATCATAAAAATAATAAAATCTAAAAAAGTGCAATAAAAGCAAGTAGTGAAAACCTAGCAACAGACACTATTTGTGATAGGCTAGTTTTTCCATCTATTTGAGCATGCCGACCATTTTCTTTCATCATTCGCTTTCACCATCAATCTGCCTATCATCAAAAATCATCATATACATATCCTGGCATTGTAGTTGTGTCTCACCCTAAACTGGGGAAAAAATCCTAAACTCACTGGGGGAAATAAACTTTGAGCTTGAACCAACAGACAAACAATAGTAGGACAAATGCAAAAAACACAATGATCATAGTGCAACCCAACATTGAACATCAATCAACATCATGAACACATCAACCATCCAAATCAAACAAACAAATAAATCAAACCAAAAGAAAACTTCAAATGGATGATGTTCCTTTTGAATCATGGGTTTATCATGTCAAAAATGAATGTTCAATTGTTGCACTTTGACTTTTTTTATCATATCTCTGGAGCACTTCGATGATGTATTGAACTAGAGGAGCTAGGAAGGAGTGTGATTTTTCTTTGTTTGTTCTCTGTGAGTTGATCATTATTACTGTGCAAATTTTCACGAGACGTGCTCTACAAAGTATCACTAATGACATTCTGAATTTGCATAGGAAAATGGTTAACTCTTGTCTATTTACACAAGTAATACTCAGGTCATCTCAGTTTAATTATACTTAGATGCTTGTCTTAACTTGCAATATCAAAAATCATGGAAGTAGTACTCAGGTCATCATGGTTTAAATATACCATCAATGCTTGTACTAACTTTCAATATTTTAAAGGCTCAATGATGATAAAAAGCACGACAAATCAGTTTTTATGAATGAAAACATCTACATATTAGATCTGCATGGTTAAGTTAGATTGCATCCATGCAATTTTAAGTTAGATTGCATCCATGTTAAATTGCATCTGTATCTATAGGATTCCAAAGTGGCAACAATTTCACAATTATTTTATCTCTCTTATCAATGGATTGAGTTCACTTGACATTCACCAAAAGCACATCATTTCCATCAACATTTGCATCCATTAGAAAACACATTAGTTGCATCATCATTTGCATTCCTCCATCTATGCATTACATCATGATATTTGCATCAGAAAACACAAAAAGATGTGCATCACATCTCATTTACATAATCAAAATCATTTCATATAGTTGCATTAAGAAAGTGGTCCACTAAGCTTAAATGAGTGAGTCTCTTCCGATTTCCAAGAAAGTTGGGAAATATATCAGGTTTTGTGAAGCTTAGCTTAACAAATAATTAACTTACTACAACCTTCCCACAGCTCTTGGAAGTTGGATGGATTCACTCATTTAAGCTTAAGGCCCTAGAGGTTTTGAAGTCTTGCAACCTCAGTTAAGCATAATCATTTGCATCACATAATCACAATTCATCTTACATATTATAAAAACATCATCCATCTATCATCCCATCATCATTACATCCATACATAATCAATATAAACATCACATATCATCACACATCATTTACATAATCGAAATCCATTTCCCATAGCATAAAACATCATTTGCATAAATCCATAAAGCATATAGAATCATTAATCATACATTATCATATCATCATTTTATACATCCCATAATCATGCATTATCACATCATCATTGCATACATCACATAATCATCATAATCATCATGGTATAAACATCATAAACATATATAATTAGGCACCATCATGTGATCATTTCATACATCATTCACTCATTGCATCATTTATTTGCATTAGAAAAGTACAAAAACATCAAATGCATCACATTTCATTGGCATAATAGGATCCATCACATACACCATATCATAGAATCATAACACATCAGTTGTATCATTATTTGCATCCATATCATATCATCATCATCATATAGAACATCACATAGTATGAATAAAGGAAATCAAATGCATCTATCATAATCATCATGATCATCATCATAACATAGAAATTAAATCCATCAATAGGAATCCATCATCATATAACATCATATAGACACATAGACCATAATCATGGTCACATATCATATAACCTCAAAATCATAATGTCAAAGTGTACAAGGATATCCAAAGGTATAAAGAGATACATCAATATCAAAAATGGCAGTGTATCATAATGTATGAAATCAAAGAGGCACATCATCAATGTATCAACTAAATAAAGAGTGTATACATGTCCAAAAGTACATCAACAAATCAGAAATCGGAGCTATGTCGTGCTCCCCTCAAACAGTGCTAGCATCATAGGACTAGTACCTCCCCCACCTGATTGACCTACACCAGGATCTCTCTGATCTCCAGGAAGTGGTTGTGTAACACCCATGCTAACGGTACAAGACTGGGATCTCCTTGATCAGGACCGTGAAAAACTCTCCCGCCACTCTGGAGGAACCACATCATGATATCGAACTCTTTAGAACTCGACCTCCTATGTGGTACGGTGGATCTCTCTAAAATAATTTTTAGTCTTGGTAGCTCCTGCAACCTGCTGTAATCTCTTAGTAAGGCCCTCAACCTAATCAACCCACCATCTTAGGGAATTCCTCTCAGCAGTCAGCATGTCAATCTTCCCCTACATTTGTCCCTTTTCCTGTCCCTGGGCCTAGACCTGGGTAAGCTAGGCCTATACAAACTATACATGTTGCCTAGATCCATCCCACTCTATTGTCAACATAGTAATGTGCCCCTGGGCCTACGCTAGTAGAGCCTGAACCTACTCAAATTGACCCTATAGAGTCTCAACCTGTACCTACAGTGCAACAATTTATGTTTGTTGTTGTGGTGAGGGTAACCGAACCTCCACACGTCGCCTCTTACGAGGCACTCTCAACTCTCCAACATCAGGACCTGGACCTTCGCCATCCTCATCTCCTCCCCCATCACTCTCATCATCATCTCCCTCCTCACTACTCTCCTCATCCTGCTCCTCCTCCCCTCCCTACCGCCTCTACCCATGACCTCCTTCCCCCTCCTCCGCCAACAACGGTGTTGGTCGTCTAGAATGGTGATCCGTGGGAATGGATGCATAAACATATACTGAGCATACTCCTCTAATATCGGTGCATCGGTGATCTCTAGATGAACCTCCCAAACGATAGCTTGTAATCCCTAAAAGTGTTGAACTACTACATCATATGACAAAATAGGTCCCCAATTTGTAGCATCATGTCGATGTCGTGCATAATGGGCCACGGCCTATGACATCCCCTGTACCCTACCATATTATCGCAATACTCTCATGAAAAAAAATCTCTCAATAATGAAATGGGTTTGGCCAATTAGATACATGGACTGACACAAAAATGGTATCTTGGTGTCATCCTCTGGCCATTGCTCGCAATCAACATATGGCCACCATACCACAGACTCAAGATCATCCAGTGTCCTCCAGTACTTGAGTTTTCCTAGCCTAGGCTAAGCAAATTGACCTACATAAATGTGTACATATGGCCTCATGGTTGGGTGCTGCCTCTCTCCAACTGGTCAACTGACTGCTATATGCTCCCAGGCCTAGACCTGAAGCAATGTGACCCCAACCAATAAACTCACCCCTCACAAATAAACCACCTAGTGCAAATCATGGTACAAATGGGAAAACATACAACAACTCCATGCATATCGAGTGCCATGAGCAATCATGCTCTCCAAAATCCAACCCCATCCAACCAAGAGTCCCTTTGACCTGCAGTCAAGGCAAAGGAACCCTCCAATAAATCTGGTAAAAATAAAAGGCAATGTGGCATATGCATCTACCATGTCCCTCTAGGGAATCTCATAGCCACATATGGTATCATCCTCAAACACCATGCGCAATGCATCAATCCTGCCCTACTTCTGAGAATCATATAGTACAAGCTTTCCAACTACAGGAATCCATAGAATCTGATATACATCCTTGAGAGTCACTTTGATCTCGCCAGTGAGCAAATAGAAGGTGTTATGCTCACTGTGCCACCTCTCTGCTAAGGCTGTCAACAAACCCCTGTTGATCCTAATTTGGGGCATGTCAATAAGAGATGACAAACCACATCATGCAATAATGGCTATCTCAGGTTGTGTTAGGTGTCAAATCAACTCCCATGTCCTCAGGAAACACTCCCTAATCTATATACTTGTCAATGACTCTTATCATCACAAAATTAAAAATTAGTCAATCAATCAATCAACATATCAATCAATCAAAATCAATCAACTTATCAATCTAATCAACTCTAGTGAGACTTTGAACAAATCTCATGAGAATCTATCTACCAATTTAACCTCGCCTATCATGAGGTTTATTAATCAATTGATCAAACCTCACCTATCATGAGGTTTATCAATCAATGTGTAACTAAGGGAATTATCCTCGGTTAGCAAATTAAATGCAAAACATAGAAACCCAAAGCAATAATGAAGTGCAAAGGAAATAACATGAAAAAAAATGAAAAGATCTCACCCAATGTCTTCATTATCCATGGTTGACCTCCATTATACCTTCTCAACTTGTTGGAAATATGGTGTTTCCCTCAAATTTTATGTGAGCAATCTATGACTATGACAAGCCCTAAGAAAATGTTGAAGGATTTGATATGAAAATGCAATACTAATCAACTATGCAACAAGTAAGCAAAGACTAAAGTATGCCTAAAGTATGTCAAAATTCCAAGATAGATAAGATTGCCTAAGATGTGAGAGATGACAAATGACACTAGAATTGTCTTTTTATAGAAAATTCAATTTTAGGTGAATGGTCGGGATTAAAAGATGAGAAATGCCCTAAGATCAATGGACAAGATTCAATGTGACAATCCACAATTAGGGTTAGGGAAACATTAGTTTGAAATTTGAAATGAGGAGTCAATATTTAATTTAGAAAAATCAAATCAATGGAGAGGATTGCATGTGACAAGAAGATAAGAATGGCACGGAAAAAGAAAAAGTTGGAAAATCAAATAATATTAGAAATTATTTGATTTATGGAGGAAAGTTGTTATTTTGAATTAAAAATTAATTTAATTTAAAAAGGTGGAGTCATGTACAAAAAATTAGAAAGTGGGACAATTTTAAATAAATAATTTAATTTAAAATTAGAAAAAGCCAAGGTGGATGTGATAGTAAATAATGATTTTAAATTATTTACTTGGAGAGAAAATTAGAAAGTGGGTAATAAAAGATTTTATTTAAAATTAGAAAAAGCAAAGGTGACAACAATTAAATAAATTAAAGAATTTATTTAATTATTAAGAAGATGTAAGACATTAATGGCATATTTAAATAAATAAAATTTATTTATTTAAATAATCAAGAGGAAATAATGGATAAAAGATAATTAAATAAATTTGAGAATTTATTTAATCAGAGAGACATTAGAAAATTAGCGACACATTTAAATAAATAAATATAATTTATTTATTTAAATAGTCAGGAAGAATAAAAGATGTGAATTAATTAAATAATTGAGAATTATTTAATTAATAGTTGAATTTGGACTATAGACGAAATATGATAAGACATAGAAAAATGTGGTTTGCGGGTCTAGGCCATTTTTATGTGTCTACACAATGCACCTCGCCTATCATGAGGTCATTCAACAAATCAAACCATCATTGATCCGTGTATATCATGAGGTCAATTATCATCATCCTATCATTGCATCTCACCTATCATAAGATCAATGGACATCTAATCTATCAACATCATCAATCATCATCAACACAAAGGTTGACGCGATCAAGCATCATCAACATAAAGGAGTCTAATCAAGAAAATTATCAATCTGGTCTAAAATTTCACCAATGCACTAGAATAATCTTTCTATGCGTTAGAAAACCCTATGCGCCAAAAAAAATCATCAATGCGCTAGAACAGAGGTTCTATGCACTGAACTATCATATGTGCCACTACATTTCATGCATGTGTTGGAACAGGGTTCTGATGCGCCGATTTATCCTGTGCACTATATCATTTACTCTATGCGCTAATCTCATTTCCCTAAGCGTTGAACCATTCAATGCACCACAATAGTTATCGTATGTACTATTTCAGGCAACCTATGTGCTAAATCATCTATGCACTAATTCATCAACCCAATGCAAAACAGCACTAACCCTAAGCACTAAGCTAGTCTATGTGCTAGAATAGTCAATCAATGCGCCATTGCGGTGACCCTATGCGCTAAACTAATAAAAGTTGAATTCAAACAAAAAAATGGAGGGAAAAATAAATTACACAAATTACGAGGCAATTTTTGGGGTACATACTAGAGGACTGTATGCCGTCAGGCAGTTGTGCCACTTGACCCACTCAAACCGATGCGTGTCGTAAGGGATCACCATTCTACTCCAAATTGCCAAATCACTCAATCACTATCAAGTTTTCAAATTGCAAATGCTCAAATGAACTTCTAATCACTCTTTTTAACCTTTTTAAGGTTAATTAAGTGGGTTTTTTATGGGGTTGTTTTATTTTTATTTTCAAAGGGGCTTTAATTCATCAAATCATCACCTGCGGACTTGTACATCATTTTTCGAGAGATAAATCATTTCTGAGTCACAAAATTTTGAGATCATCATCAAATCATCAAAAGATCATCAAAATTTCAAAAAAAAAATTATAAAATCATAAAAATTCAAATTTTCACTGATTTATCTTTTAAGGGGGCATATATCTGTCATCACCTGAAAAATCAACGTTTGAAGCATCAATTTTTTTTCTCGGCATTAGTATCAATTTTTTCTGTAAAGCAACGTATAAACACATTACTTCAAAGAGGGGAAAAATGTATACACCTAAAATCGGTCAAGACATTTAATTAATTAAACACTAGTTATTTAATTAATATTTTAACTATTTATAAATAAATTCTCAATTTATTTATATAGTTCATATCTTCTAATTCTCCAAATCTAAAATCGCATTCCTCTAATTTAATTAAATAAAAAAAATTCTAAAGTTTGTTTTATTTAATTAATTTTCACTAGTCCCAAATTTGGAATTCAAGAACATGTCTACAACTTTTCATGCCTCCTCACCAAGGTCACATGAAATTAAATAATTCTAATTTTTTAAGTAGAATTATCTTCAACAAACTTTCAAACACATGGTCTTTTTTTCACACACTTTATTCCTCCATCCATTTGGCATGTTGTCTTTGGTCAAGGGATTCCTTCATCCATTTGGCATGTTGTCTTTGGTCAAAAGAACATCCTTCTTGATTCTTTCCATCTCCATCGTTCATCCCTCATATTTGAATATGAACCACCGATCATTGCCACATCACAAGATACTTGGAAAATCCTATAAATACAACCCTTTGCTATAGTATTTTGCATCCCACATTTGAGTAGAGTTGTTATTTAGGAATAGCTTTGAAGCATTGGAGCATTTGGAGTTTATAGTTAGCATTGTTTAGCATTTTAACAAGTTTGCATTGTAGCATCATGTTAACTTAGAATCATGTTTTTCTTTATAGTTGCATTTTAAATCATGTCTTGCTTTATAATTGCATTTTATTTTATCATATCAATGGTTATTTGAGCATATGCAAAATCATTTTAGCTTCTTATCATAGCATTTGCATCACATAAGCTAGCATCATTATCCATTTATCAATATCACCATTATCATAGTATCATAGCTTTCATCACATAGTTTCATGTAGGAACTTAGATTTATTGCATTTAGAGCAGCATCTCATTTCTTAAGTTGTCATTCTAACAATCATAGTGCACACATAAAAATCTAAGAGCCAAATGATTTAATTAATCCTTGAGAATAGAGGACAATGGAACATTTTTAAATATTTGTTTAACTGTAATTTAGAGTAGTTTCTTTGATTCAAATCTTTACTATAATATGTCTCATTGATGTTTGTGTGATTTAGTATTGATTTGCTAGCTCTCCCACATTTCACACACACATAAGCGCTAAAACATAGCCCAAATGCACTAAAATATTACACAAATGCGCTATAAGATTGTCTAAACATGCTAAAACAGAGGGTCGATGCGCTAAAATATGAAGTGTCTGTACTATAACAGAGGGTCGATGCACTAGAAGATTGCACATATGCGCTATAAAACTACCTGGATGCACTTGAATAGAGGATGAAAGCACTGGAAGATTGCACATATGTGCTAAAACATAGCCTAAATGCGTTGAATTGGGAAAATGTTACAGTTTCTTGCAAATTTTGTTTGATTTTTCTGATTTTCCCATCAGAGAATTGGTTGTTTCAAAGGATGTTTTCTGAATCAAGGTTTTCACTTCTAGTGTGATGTTTTGTTTGAAATTTGTTTAAAAACACATTGGTAAAACACATCAAACATGTACAACTTAAGGCTGTGTAGGACAATATTTACTGGATTCCCACTTGGATTTTACTCCAGCTACACCTACTTTTAGTGGATGATTAGAAGCTTGACCCCACTGGCTCCCCTCCACGACACTCACTTCTATGGGGCATCCAAGCTTCAGTACCCATGAATCTCCCATGGCATACTTCACATCTCTAGTAAAAGCCACAAAATTGTGGGACAACTTCAAAGGTTAGACCTTTTGCACCAGTAAATAGAATAAAGGATTTTGGCTTACAATAACAAAGTGTTCTAGTATAGGCATTTCGTTCATGGGGGATCATCCATTTGGCAAGAGACCATTGTTTCCTTTCTTATCAGTACAATCATCATGATACTTGAACTTTCCTCAAGTACCCACATTTATATCCCAGTTGGAAGTTGTTTGGCTTTAGCATGTTACCGGTTGGGTCATTCCCTTGGGTGATTACTTTTTCCCACACGGCAGACCCTTTATGGATAAAACAAAATAAAAATGAATGGGTCTGGATTTTTGGTCACCTAGTTAAGGGGAGCGCATATGCCTACCATTCATCAAGCATAGAAAACATGGTGTTCTTTAACCTTTTTAATTAAGCTAGATGTCTATCTTAGTCAAAAGAAAGCATTCAAATAACTCCAGCCCCTACATAAATCATTAGTAGTTGCAAAAAATTTCTTTGACAAACGTATTTAGTACAATGGATATCAAATAAGTTTTCTTTCACTTGAATGCTCCATGTTCCTCTTAAAACCTGTAATAAATGCTCAAAATGTTAGATGAGATCAAGAAATAAGAAGATATAAGGGTTAGATGAATGATTAAGCATAAAAACCCTAAAATTTAGACCAAGTTACAATTTTATTTGACTTTAGGTCTGTGAAAAATGTTATTTACCTAACCTAAAAGATGCAAAACAGAAATAAAAAGGAAGAAAACAACACTTTAACACCTCAAGATTGGGCTATGTTGAACTTAAACAAAATAAAAATAAAAACCTAATGTATACCTTGCTCAAGTGATCTTCTTGGTTGGCCCTTTGATTGTTGATGAATGTGTGCTCCTTGATGGAAAATGATCTAAAATGATATGCAAAGTGATGAGGATTCAATGGAGATTCAAATGATTAAGGTGGGTATTTGAGTGGATGAATGCAATGGATACAAAATGAAGCTTCAAGAATGCAATAATAGTGGATGAGAATGCTTGAAAAAATGATTGAGAGTATGAGAGCTTGAATTCTTGAGCTTGAATGTGATGAATGCAAGTTATGTTTGAATGAGAGAAAATCTTCCATTTTAAGGGAAAAATCTCTAGAGAATTGGACGGTCAAGATTTTTCCAACATGGGCAAAATGAAGGGTTATGGTGAGTTGAGGACTCACAAGCCCTCACATATTTCCATGTGGAGGATGAGGTGTTATAAGGACAAATGAGTTGGAAAAATAACATGTGAGGTGGAGGTACTTGCAAGTACCTTGGGATGGAGAGAATATTTCCTCAAAAATAATTTTTTTGTCCCTATGTGGGAAGGATGTTGACATATGAGGAATTTTAGAATTCCTCACACATCATCATGGGGAAGAGAGAAGTGGTTGGAGAAATAAATGTGAGTTTTCAATTCACATGATTGGAAGTACCTTGTGGACAAGGTCCCCATAAAGTAGGTTCTTGACCCCATGTCACTGATGTGACAAGTGAGAGAATTTAGAATTTTCCAACAACTTGCATGGGGAAGAGAAATGCATTGAATGAATAAATGTGAATTTTAAATTCACATGGGAAAGAGTTTAAGGCTCAAAAAGGAAAACACTTATGAAAGGTTGAATTGGAGGACATGTCAAAGATGGCATGTGATTAGATTAAGGTTGCGCAAACAAGTGATTAAGAAGATTAATGAGAGATTAGAGACAAGTGGACAAATATGGAAGATGTGACATTAATCATGATTAAAGGTGTGCACATCCTAATCATGGATTAATTAAACTAATCCAGATTAGAAGAAGGTTATGGAGGATGTGACAAGGAGAGATAAAAAGAGGAATTTAAAATTGATTTAAATTAAAAAAGGTTAAATGACTAAATTAAATAAATTGATATATTTATTTAATTTAGAGAGGGAAGGATGAAAGGTAAAGTATTTAATTATTAATTAAATAAATGGTTTAATTAATATCGATGGAACAGACAAGTAAAGAGGACGAATTTGACCATATGGGAATGGTCAAATTTGGATGTCT